>JAODTK010005521.1:0-297385 GCA_026419785.1 Sclerodactyla briareus | reverse complement strand
AGGCCTAATATGCTTCTTATGGCGCCTAACAACCTGAACTTAACCATTAATGAAGAATTTGTTAATATCCCTGTCAAAATTGACAAATAATCAGATCATTCATAAAACAAATAAAAGCTTGTGTGGGGTTCATTTAATTTTAATACTTTGGTGTCCCCTTTACAATCTGAAACCCTATATTATCCAATTTATGAGAACTGTGGATGTTATATATATTTTTCCAATTCAAAATAGTAATGTGTTGATATAGAATGATGAAGAATGACACAAGAAAGTTCCTTCTTGGTTAGAAATTGATTGAGCAATGGATGAAAAACTGTGGATTTTGGCCTGAAATAATCAATGTCTAGGTTGGGCCGCTTCTGTTTAAATCATGGAATGACCCATTACCTGTACACGTTGTCGCTTCAACAAGTCTATAAATGTCTTCTTGCTACGAATTTGCCCAGTGTTCAATGTTCACCAAATTCTTGAATAATAATGCGTGGATATATACGTCTGGCGGTTTACCCGCCTCCGACATTTTCTAGTTAACTCAGGTTACTCCCTCAAAAAAAAAAAAAATTCCCCATGAAGAGATATCACCTATCCATGCCCATCATTATATCGCGAGTATGAATGCCTTGCCATTCTTGTTATGAACTGGCCTTCATCGGATTGTTTCGCTCTTATTTAATGGAGCAAAACTTGCCGTTTGTTGGGACAAGGGACCCTTTTAGAGAATCGCGGATAAGGACAACCGTTGTCCGTATAAACAGCTTTTTTATATGAGTGTGCGTGCATTAAGGCTTTTTTATGATCCTTTGAGAGCAAAGCATCAAGTCGGAATTATTGTACATGTATTTTAAAACTATTAATCTTTCATTCATCGGAATTTCAATTCTATTCCTATTACATTTCAACAGTTTTTTATTTTAACTTAAAAAAAAAACATACGCTGTTTCTTGCTGTGTCGACCATTTTAATTGAGCCATTTATAATACTGTTCATTTTGCGTTTTATATTGTTTACTCCGTTTTGTTCGCGCCTCTACGACCTCTCGGTGGATATGTTCGCTATATAATTTTTAATTATATTATATATTATATCCTAGGATGCAAAGACAATATTTTTCGGATATTCTCATCATGCCGGAGAGGTAAGAGAGGTGAAAAAGTCGAAAGCATAGGCACGTGCAACAAGAAACTGATACTTGCCATGATGGGTTTCCATGTGGGTTAGATGATCCCTACCTGTTCGGGATCAGCAGAGGGCACCCGAGTCATCGAAGAGCGAAGTCGAAATCCTCGTAAACACGATTGCATTCAACGTGGAATGCTCATGTCTCGACATATAGGTTGGCCATGTAGAGTATGTATGATTCTCATTGTTCAGGTCCAAGGCCACTTGTCGTGATAGTCAAGACTTTGATCCAATAACTAAGCAACGTAAATAATAGAATGATGATACTCCACATATATGCTATGCATGGGTGACACTGACCCCTATTTTCTCGGTGATGTTCAAGGTCACAGAATGTCAAAGACGTGAAAATATATTTAAAAAATATTAACAGAGAAACCCGCAAAATTATAACAATTCTGTTGTTGAACCTGTAGCGCAAAGCTCGCAATTTAGGAATGATTATGGACTCTTTCTTTAGAATGTCTAGTCATGTTCAAACCATTTTTAAAGCTCTCTGCAAATGAATTAGAATGATAGAACATTCGCACAGTACCTCGATCGGAAGATCACTACCATGCTGATCCATGCTTTTGTCACATCCAAGCTGAATGCTTGTAATTCCTTTGTTATTTGTCTCCCTGGCTACTATTCAATCTTCACATATGCAGAACATAGCTGCTCGTCGTATTCTCTGTGTTCCTCATCATGCGCATACACCAGTCCACTGCTATACAGGCTTCACCGATCATTCTACTCATATATCAAGGCAATCAAACTGCATGCGCTCGCTAGTTTCATTTCAGAGCTATTCAGCCAGCTGCCATGGTCCTTCCAACCCCTAAGGTCATCTTCCAAGCAACATCTTTAAGTCACTGTTCGCTCTCCACAAGTTTTGCGGTGACCGTTCATTCGCCTCGCTGCGCCTCCCTTGTGGGATACCCTTCCTTCCTCCTGTCCGTCTGCTCCTAACTGTAATACTTTCCAGTCTCGTCTTAAAACGTTTCTCTTCACTCAAGCACTTTCTGTCTGACTGATTCTCTGATTCTCCTTTTTCCTTTTATATTTTTGGTGTTTTCGCTCTCTGTTTTTCGTCTGTGGCCTATCTTTTTTCTCTCTGTGCTTAATTTAGGTCTGTAAAGCACCTAGCTTCTTGCATTAGGCGCTCTAACAAGACCTCTTATATTATTATTATTATTATTATTATTTTAATATTAACTGATAAATGCAAACATGTGGAGGGCTCAGCTTGAGCATAGTTTAGGCTGGCCGTATACAGTGCAGACTATTCCGGCAGGCGGTTTAGCTGTATAGTTTCATATTGCAATCACTCACTTCTATTCTGAGCTCGTGACGCTTTCGCAGTTCTTTTAGACAAGTCACGTCCCCAGAAATTACGCTACTAATTTACTTTGACTAATATTACATGTCTCGACCGAATCACACTAAAATAGGATAGATCATTCTGATATAAGAAATTAATCAATCGGGCTCACTACCCCAGTTTCATTTCGTGACTAACCAACGTTGTCAAATTTCGACCCAAGTTCGAATTGACCATTGTTTGGGTCGAAAATGTTGATCCAGAATGATCTAGAACATTGATTCGTTTTCGCACAACTGCCATTATCTGTCAGAAATAATACAAATGTTTGGATATTCGAAGGCATTCTTACTGAACCCTATGATAGTATTTCCCCAGAGGCGATCCCATTCTAGAGGTTGTTACAACGCTCTACAATAATTACTAGCTATTTCCTAGCCTGCAATATGATGAATAGGTCTCATAAAGGAAAATTCAGGATGTTGATGCCAAAATGCATATAATATTGAAGGTTATTAGGCCGGCGATTCTTCCCAACGAAACTACAGGGCTACTCGGAAACATATAGTTGATAATCTCGACAATCTCCAACTAATTACCGATACATTCAGGCACACATTACGAACCTAAAATATGGCATCATCTATCCATTTTTTACAAAAGAATCCGAACCCTCTGTCATTAATCGACTTGAAATATTTGTAAAACCACCTAATATCGGAGGCGTAAAATCGGTCATATTGACTATACAAACCCTTTGAATATACCACCCCCCACCACGATTTCTGTTATGTCATCGGGGAAAATGCAGTGCCATAAAAATATATCGGTATGGTTGTGAACATATTTCATCTCGAACCCCCTGGATTATAATTTTCATTTTTTCTTACTCACTCCGTGACAATAATCAATAACTGCTCCGATATTGACTAGAATTGTCACTTTACAGGTGGTTGAGCTGTCAATGTGTGAATACGAGTGCACATTCACCTTGGGCCTCGCATTTACCCACGTGTTATTGGTTGCGTTACCTGACAGCCACTCCATCAATCAGTTAATGACTGTTATCAAAACATACATTGCTCACCTATATTTCCATATTGAGAATATATATAGATATTATAATTTCCACATAGATAAATCACTTCGGGAGGCGTTAGCGTTGCAAGTTATATTCTGAACGGATTATATGCTACTACTTTAATGCATGTGGGTGAATATAATACGATACTCCTGTCAATGAAGCTTCGCTTTACATGGGGAATTCACATTTCCCTACAGTGTTCATGAGAGTAGTTTTTTGTCATTTACTCTTTCTGACCATGTTCCGGCTAATTGAACGCATTGTTCGCGCACATTGCCGAAGATTACTACAGGTTACATATGCATAAGAACCATCAATGATCAAACTTCTGAGCACATCTTGAACTTTACAGAAGACCATCATAACCCATTTACTCTCAGTCTAGTTAGCAGTGAACTTTGCGATATCTTAACAATTCAGGTGTGGACCTACCAATTGACCGGAAGATCACTAAACAAAGTCGCCTACTACATGTGGATAATAGGTAATTGATTTACACACTCACGTGTTAAGTTTAAAAGTCTGCTTTAACGTATTCTATACTCCGCTGCTGGAAGGGGAACCAAAATAAACAAAATCGGGGCAATGACCATGCTCAAGAAATTTCACGCAGGTGAACCTGGATCGATTTCAAATGGGGAGCATGAAGCAAGAAAAACCTGCATTCACGTTGATATTTCGTCGCGATACCTAATGCCTTTGCATAAGTTAATGATTTTTGACCAGGATCGACCATTGAACCATGTTTTCAAGAGAAAACCACATGTAAGCATGCTGCGTTCCCATGCCTCAACCATACCCCCGAATTACGGCTGGGAACAAGTATAACAAAAGTGAACGACCGCTCGGTTCCTGCGACACGACACCCAACCTTAATATCTCTCTTTATTTTCAGGGCCGCATCATAGCCGTGTGTCACAAATTTATGTGACACAACCAGGTACACGGTTCAATTTCTGGTTTCTTCATTACATCAGCTCGTCCTCGGCTAATGGTCCCGTAAATAATTCTTCCTGCCGACGTACTATTTGCAGATTGCAGCAGCTGGGAAGAGGACCGGTAATCAATCTCCTTCTATCTATCCGATGATGATGTACAATTCATTCCACAAGGTTACTAGACACAACTAAGAAAGGGCAATCTGGAGCATCGAATCATTCGCGGCCACAGTTGGCATATTCCAAATCCTTGGAACCATATAGGCCTAGTATCATATCATACTATCATATTGATTGGGGGAAAACTTGAACCTTGAGTACGAACTACAGTTAACTAATGGTGATTTAATAGAATTGAGGATTGTCGAACCGAAACACCTCTGTAGTCTGGTATGAACATCTCCTTCTCAACATCATATCTTCTTCCTCCGCATTCGGACTGCCCACTTTCCGAACCATAGAGCATGACTGGCCGCTGCACTGACTTGTGCGTGGATCCTACACTTCAGTTTCCTTGCATTCAATTTTGTCTCATATGCCCCAGGCCAGTCTGCTTCCAATTTCATCCACGCCTGCTTCTGCCTGGCTGCCTGCTTTTAAACTTCCTCCCTCTAAATTCATCACCGCCCTCATGGCTTAGCTAGCAGTCTCGTTCTCAGTGCCCCACCGTAGGCCTAATTAAATTGTTCCTCCATGATCACTGACCTGATGCTTACAAGATTGTACTGGGTGCAAACACCAAATCGCGTTGGCCTTGAGCCCATGGCCGTGCGGCTAATCAAACTTTGGATGGAAGCCCCTCCTACCACTAATGACGAACATTCATCAACACGTCTCTGGGCACTGCAACATTCCCACTAGTTTTCAAACTGTGCTTTGGGAGAATCATTATCGAGAAGAAATGTCTTGACAAGGAGTTTTATGATAAGTACCCCAACCTGGCCCTATCTCTAATCCTCTGTTTCTAGCTAAAATGCTCGAAACGGTGGCCTTCTGACCACCTTCAGACTTACTTGGCTCAAAATATTATGTTCGAACCCCTGCAGTCCGCCTACAGAAAAGGTTTCAGTGTCGAGACGGCGCTGGACTAATGTCATGAACTTCTCCGCTTTTGACACTGTTCAACCATGATTCTGCTACAGAGCAGCTATGTCTAGATATGATGTTGGTGATGTTGCTATCTCCTGGTTTGTATCCCACTTTAGCGGTAGAATGTTCCCAGTAATGTTTCAGGTAAACGGGTGAGAGGTACTCCTTCATTGAATGTGGGGTACCCCGGGTATTCCAGTGTCCATGCCTTTGCTCTTCACTCTATAACGGCTCCCTGCGTGAAATTATACGTTTCTTTGTGGCATGGAATCCACCTATATGCCGATGACACCAGGTGTATACTTCTTGCCATCCATCGGATCTGCTTGAGTCCTGTTGGGCACTTGAGTCGTGTCTAGAGCGAGTAAGTGTTTTGTACAAAATAATAAGAAGCTATTCAAGAAGCATCACAGCGGGTACAAAAGCAAAAATCAATACAGATTTGGTTTGAGCAACCTTTTAAAAATTGACAGTGATTCCGCGGAACGCACATCACGAGGAAGCTTATTCCACTCGTTGACAGAGTAGTAATTTAAACCCTGGTAAAACTGAATTCATCATGTACACATCAAATACACTCCGGTTCCCAATGACCTAACCCTTCACATTGGCGGGGTGCGCGTTACCCAGTCCGATAAAGTACGTGACCTGGTGTTACTTTGAAAGGATCTGGATATGGCTGCCCAATTTAAAAATGTTTTGTTCCACTGCCAGGGTAAGTGTCGGCATCTTGGTAGAATCCGTCCTTTTCTCCCAGAAGAAGCTGCTAAATCGGTTGCACATTTCTTTATTACCTCAAAGATAGACACTTGTAACTTTCTCTTGGCTGGCCTTCCTGCGTCTACTTTCAAACCCATTCAGAGGGTTCTTAGCACAACCGCTCGTATTGTAACTTGGTGCGTCAAACACAACCACGTCCCTACCTTGCCTACATCTTTGCATTGGCTCCCAGCTGAGTCCGAAGTTCTTTTTTAAAGTAGCCTAAGTTTTGGTTCAAGGCGGGGAAATGGCAATTATCCCTTACATCATGATCGAACTCAACCCTTAGTGGTCACGTAAGGCCTGGTTTACGTCCCCCCAACTTCCCAAAGTGGTGAGTTCCTGCATGTTCCGGATCCCGAAATCCCTATGCGACCGTCTTTGCTTAAGCAGTTCAACAGCCTTCCTCGCAATCTTCGTATGATTCATCAACTTTGAATAAATTCAAATCCCACTTGAAGACCTATCTTTCAATGCCTCCCCAGTTGATTCATTCTTCCACTCACTTGTGAAGCGTTTTGAGTGGGTAAAGCGCTATATACAATATATGTATGTATGTATGTATGTACTGTACCGCCTCCATTCCCTGCTTTTGACAGAGTATCCACAAGATTATCAAGAGGAAAGGATTTGGAGTAAAATTTGTCAGCGTATCCGTAATGTGTGTCCACTTTTGCTGTACATTGTTGGTAGGCTGCATTCGTCAACTGAAGCAGGTAGCAACCCCTCTGTCTTCTCAGACTGCCGTAGCGTAACAACTGATCGTGAGCTCATTATAGATCCAGGAATACGAAGTGTGCTGCTCTTTCCCAGTACCCTCTCTATTTTCCAAACTCTTTCTCTCCCGAGCAAAGAAGGCCTATTATGATAGGACGGTCCCCCAGAAGCCATCGACAAATCCGAAAGAATTACAACGCGTATACAGTGAGATTATTCACTCCAAAACTGCAGTTAAACTACCTTCTCATTCGGACCCTATCGATCTTGCCAATAGCTTTTTGGTCTTCTTCGCAGGCAAGGTCGAAACCATCATGGCAAATCTAACCGACCACAACAACCCTTGAAAACGAAAGACCTGAGAGCCCTCCCTGCCGAAGCAAACCTACCGCGACATCAGGATCCACGCACAGCATTTTGAGCTGTCTAATGAGGATGGTATCGATGTCGTAAAACGTTCGCCCTGTTGTAAGTCTTGTGCCCTGATCCAGTCCCACTTGTTTGCTGGAAAGGGGCTATGGATGATTCTAACCATATGACAGCCTCATCAATCAATCACTCTCTTCTGGTGTGGTGCCAGGGTCACTGAAAGTTGCTCATGTGACACCAAATCTCAAAAAGCCATCGTGGCATCCCGAGAAACTGCAGAATTACAGACTCGTGAGTAACTTGCCCGTTCCTGTCCAGGTCTCGGAGAGTCGTGGCTTTCAGACTCAAGACCTAGATTGAATGATCACAAACCAAAAGATATCTTCCAATCTGCTTACAAATCTCACCCAGACTGAAACGGCCTCCCTACCTCCTTCGAGTGTAAAACGACATTCGTGGTATGGTAGATCAAGGAAGAATTCGTTGCTCCTTGTTTTTAGCTTCCTCTCAGTGCCAGCCTTCGATAACTACCGTTGACCATGAAATCTTACTTGCCAGAATGCGTGACCGATTGGAAATAATGATGTCGCATACTTCCGTGGTTCCGGTCGTACCTTTCAGATAGATCACAGCGTGTCAGTATCCGGTGACAGCGAGATCATCTTCTAGACCGTTTTGTCGTTTGGTGTCCCCCAAGGATCTGTGCTAGGACCTTCGCTCTCTTCGACTTACATCCTACCCTTGGTCAGCTGATTGATTCCCATGTAATAAATCGACATAGTTTCGCGGATGACACTCAGATATACAACTGCCATCGCTGAAGCCAGATCATGTTACGAGTACACAAAAGTGTTTAAAAGTAGAACGCTGTCTGATTGATGTACAAAATTGGCTTACTGAAAACTTCCTAAAGGTTAATTCAACGAAAACCGAGATAATGTTGTTTGGCACGAAGCAACGTTGGACCGAGTAAAGATTCACTCGATTTCTGTCGCGGGAGTTGACGTCAAAATATCAGATTCTTCAGTGCCTAATCTCGGGGTGCAATTTGACCTCTGCTGTCGATGGAGCACAAGTCCATGCAATCCTTAAAATGGAATCTTCCCATCTAAGAAATATTTGCTGTGCCCGGAATATTCTCAGAAAAGTGCAAGAAGTCCTCAACGACCAGGTGCACTTGTACTCTCCCGTCTCGATAATCATATATGAAAGAAGTCTAAAACTGATGATAGTTGAGAGAGAAGCAGCGTCGACGCGGCATACCAACCCATATAGTGTTAATAGCTACAGAAGCGGCTCACTTGCATCAGACGCGCATGATGGCATGGACTAAGCCATGCCCCAGAATTGCTGTACTAGAACTCCTAATGCAAGCGAAGTCAGTGTGGGGCCTGTTGGCTATTCCCCCAACCTCGCCTCTTTGACTGTAGTTTCATAGTGACATGTGATTTGGGCGACATGATTCGCATTCTGTCAGATTATTTATAATGTGCTGCTTGACCCCTCCTCCATTTCGCGCTTTCACATTACTTGCTCTAGTTTGTTCCGTGATGTTCTACTTCACCGCTAGAAGTGTTTCTGCTAGACGCAATCGATTGTATCTTCGATTCAATTATGTTGATTTTGTGCTTCCGTATATCGGCGCTGACGGTTCGGTTTTTCTCTTATCGACGTAGTTTTTGAAACAGGAAGACACTCCCTGAAGATGTTTTTTCAGATTCGTGCACTAAACAATTTTATTACTATGAAGCAACAAGATTATGCGCGGGCAATTGTAAGGAGAATTCACAGGAGAGAGAATCAACAAACTGCATTGTTCCATCGCTTTACACACAATAGGTTTGAGTTTGTGTCTTTAACGGAACTTTGAACAAAGCACGCAATACGCAATACGTAATGTCCTCTCCAGTTAATATAATATCTTTATGGCCCTGAGCTATGAACAAATTTTGCATTGCCGCCATTACCGGTCTGGACAAGATGACATTTGCCCGGAGCTAATGCGTTTGCGTAAGTTGTTCAACGCGCTATATCATGTACAGAATCCCTACGCTTGGGCCGACGCAGAACACGGATTTTTAGGACGCGCACGCGCCAGTCTCCTCGTGTAATAACCATGGAGCTATTATATTAACTGGAGAGGCAACGCGCTCAATAGATTGTAGCAATTTGAAATGTCCCCCACTCCCGGACTGACACGCGATCACAACCCTCGAGTGCGTTAAAGTGTCTGACCATCTACGCTATGAGCTACTCTACCGGTGACAAATTGACGCCAGATTTCCCATGGACAACGGGCTGAACAAGCGCGGATTACATTTTTCGGGGTGCGTTAAATTGTTTGATCAACTACGGTCTGTGTTACCCTTTCGGGCACATTTCAGTAGCGCATCTGAGACCAGCCATTTTTACACACCGGCGTTCAGCCGCCCATAGGGCTGTTAGCGTTGGATTGCCGGGCCTAGGTAATAACAATCGCCGTAAGCCTACGCACTAACTATAGGATACCGGTTGTTTGTTACTACATATATAATGGCTGCATGGTTCAAGAGGCCGCGTTCAAAGACTGTCCGGAGCGAACTCTTGTTCGTGTTCTTCCACTACCTATAATTAACTGGACGGCGTGTACACTAATCCGCTATACTTGAGAGGGAGTAGGCAAAGGCAGCCATTTTCCGACCTTTCTCTGTAATTTATTTTCCCTCCCTGCAGATGCGGTGAAATCAGTCTCAGGATACCCGGGGGGGTAATCTATCCATAATACTGTTACAAACTCTGAAAATATTTAGAAATCTACTGTTCGAAATAACAGCTGAGACATTTCATCAAATGAGGTCAGATTCGGCTATTATACAGAAAGCTTAGACGCATTTGCTCTTACATGATTGAGCAATCAGCATAACCCTCACATGAGAAAAATGAACAGTGTCGTTTGCTAAGAACGTTAGCGCTATTTGTTGTAGATTGGCGCTTACGTACCGAAAGCCTTACTGTGGTTTCCTGACCGAAAGGTCGACGAAACAATCGAAAGCAGTTTGATCCCGACATTTTTTTTCGGAATTTAAACTTCTCCTCAACAATAACCATTAATCTAAAAATCAATTACGCGAGCTTGCTCGGCATAAAAGTGTGAAAACCGGGATTAGAAGACATGACGCTCGAGAAAAACAGACATCCATAGGCTGTACCGTACTGTTGCCAATAGTGTTAATGGATTAAACGTTAATGATCATACTCATAGCTCTAACGTTCGGCCCGCATCTTTACTGTAGACATGAACAGAAGACAGCGCCTATGGTAATGAGAGTTTCATGTAAGGCAGAGCCTGGATTTGGGCTAAATTATTTAGCTGGGCCAATATGATTCTATATAGCTGGAGAATCACTGCTGAGTGCTGATCAAGGCGTAGTGCACTGTTTATTGGAGTCTACTCTAGCAGCGTTGATTGGTGTTGTGTTTCACTTTCAGTAGATTAGACGTAGAGGATGAGTTTTAGGGGTTGCGTTGCCTTTTGATCGTTACCTCTTTTTCAACCCTGTCTGATGCCCATTTCTAGTCACATGAACAGCCTCAACATTTGGTAGAGCTGTTAGCTTATGTTCTGTTTCTTGTTAAAAACGCAGAGTTGTAGTCGAAACTGAATAAACCAAGACTGGAGTGTGCAAGTCAGCCTCTACATGAAACATCAGGTATGCCATCCCAAATTTTGAGACCAGGCAATTCCATTAATTTTTTTTTTTCCCCCGGAGTGGGGGGAAAGTGGTTACAATAGTTAGTCATTATCCAATGAGCATTCAGAACGACACAACTGTTGTTAGTCATTACCATCATCAAGAAAATGATTTATTACATTAAGGAGTGGGGGTTAGCCCAGGTGGGTGTTCAGGGGGCCGGCCGGGGGAAAGTTTTCTGACTGCGAGAGAGAAATGCTGGGAGATTATAATAGCTGCACCAGTATAATGTAGCAGGAATGAGCCAACGAGCCAGATCATGTCTGTGATATCCAATCGGCGAAGTAACGCATATGGGCTCGAGGTGGTGGTAGACCAGACCAAAAGGGTGCCCCTGCTGCATTGATGTACCTAACTTGGAACAGCACGTTTTCGGGGGAAAGAATTCTCAACCTGACAATGGACAATTTTTCTGTAAGTTAATGTTAATATGAGGTACACAATGATACTTGATAGGCAACTCTGGTACCGTACATATTATAGCAACATTGCGCCTCTAGAATATCATCAAACTCGCTCTCGGTCAGATTTGCCACATTGGCTGATAATTAGCTAAATGACATAAATTTGGTTGATCACGGCAGCAGCAGCCAGAGGGCAATCTCTACCCTAGACCCAAGGGCCCCCAGACTCATCGTATTGCTGCTGGCAAGTGTAGCACTTTTTATAGATAATCATACAACAGGATGGTCCAGTTGGAAAAATGAAAGGGAATATATATATCATAACACTGAGAATAGCGGTAACTACAATAGAGTGATAATAAACACATTGTCCAAGCAAGGCTCACCCTTCTGCTGACCTCTGCGACAGACTTAGCTGAATCAGTTGCTACCTGGATCATCCTGGCTGGTGAAAGAGAAATAGCCCAGGACTGTAAGGATGGTATAGAGATTGAGAATGAATGTTCAGCTTTGCAAATTGCACCACTATAACATTCCTAATATGCTAATCTTCTCATATCTTTGCTCGATTTTGATTTTCATATATTTTGAACATCCTTCCAGTTTCGGTCCCTTATATAATCGATTGTGCCCGGGACCTCCTGTGAACTCATAACATAATGTAGGTGTTGTGAAGTTCACAGGAAAGCGTTCTGCTTTCATCAGGTAGGAGGCACAAATGTTTATGAAATATGTGAACTTTTTAGAATAAAAACATGTTTACAACAAATATTTACAGCAACAGCTGTTGCCACCTATTACTGGTCACAAAATGAGCCAATAGGTAAAAATCCCATTGCTGCAGAAATTAATTATAGGTCCATAGAGCTGAACTGTTCCGATTGGAACCAGTGCATGTAACCCATTATGCAGAAATGGATTTCCATTACAGCCTTCAAAATCAAATTTCACTTCTTGATTTTCCTAGGATTTAATGTAGGCCTAGGCCTACATCAACATCATGTAGCAACCTCAGTCCGTCTTTGATACGATGACACATCCACGAAACAGGACAATATTTCACCACACACGCCAGAAAAAAGATTGCATTATGTATACTCATGTGTACCTGGATAAGATTAGTGTGGGGATTAGGAATGGGGTCAAGGTTATTGAAGGTTAGGGGTTACAGTAGGTTTAAAGTTAGGTCTTGGTAATGATAACTAGATTTAGGATCACATCTGACGTCACCCCAACACCACCCCTATGCCTAGGCCCTCATCCCTGAACAATAAATAATCTCATGTATCCATGTACACATGAATAAGACTGGACGCTTGGTTTCGTGCCAAATTATGCTCTGATAACTTTACTATACTGCCTTTGTGCCAAAGTAAAACAACATAGGCCTACCAGCTGAAACAACAGATTCTGTTTTATTTTAACTAGACTATAGACAATACAGTGACAATACTGTAGCCAGGCTGTTAGGTCTACCACCATATATAACGAGGCTAGCTTCCTACTAGGCCTATTCATCAACTTGTGAGTGAAAATCAAAAACACAAAGGTTTGGCCAATTTTTCACTCCCACGCCACCCCTGGCCGAGGCTAGACGACTTGGTACCAACCAATTAGGCCTCTTCCTACCCTGCGCGATATTGTGATTTTGGAGTACTCGTTTACCTGAGTTTCCACTAGAATCAGAAAGTCATACACGTTTCCGTAAATTTTATGGCATATTTTCAAGATGCATTGATCAAAACAAACAAAAAATGCTTGGAAAGTATCACGACTTTTTCGCGACATTTTTTTTCGAATTACACACTAAGTCAATGTAAACAAGGTCATGGAGGTCAATTGGGTGGTCACCAAAATGGCGGGAAGACCATACGTCCGGTCTTCATTATAGGCAGGTCGTCTCCAGTCCAGTTAATTATAGAGTCAGTGGTTCTTCACGATGTGGAATTCTGTACGAAAAACCAAAGCAATTTTGATGATGGTTTTCATACGCGCGCGTATGCTAGCGCAGTTAACTAGGAAGTTGTAATATATGTTTGTGTGTGGTGTAGGCTCTTCCTTGTCTATTGCCGATCGCATGTAGTATCCCCCACCTTCTGAATTTTTTCCCCGATTCATTTTGCCAGAACATGTTATTCTACTAAAACACCACCGGGCGTTGAGGAGTTTATTGAGATGCTAATCTGTTTTCTCTACAAACAGCTGTGCCTCGTATACATATCCTCTTTAATATTGGCGAGAGAGTAACTCCCCCTCTGGTTACTCATTAGTTAAATTGCTTTGTATAACAGTGCGAAATCTAAGTGAGCTTGACATGCTATGAGATTGTCTTCATTCCTTTTGTCAAAACATCCTTACCGGAACACGCCCGGGCGTTAACAGTTTTAGTGTAATACTAATCGGTTTTCTCTATAAACAGCTATATACGTATCTTCTTCATATTTGCGAACCCGTGGGGAGTCATCCCCCTTTAGATACTCATTAGTTTAATTGCTTTACACAATGATTTGAGTCGAAGTGAATGTGATTGCTATGAAGCATATATAGACCCACCAAAGCAATTAGTCGCGTCTGTCTTTAATACCCCGAATATTATACAAAATGCAGCTTCCATTTCCTAATGACTTGGTACCAGCATTCATTCCGGTGATTAGGAGAGAATGTTTTGGGGTTGTAGGCGTTAATATCCTTTTAGTTTCTGGTTGTTTTTTCATCACTTTCATGTCAAATATGCATAACGTTCGATGAATGATTAGTTGATATTATAGGTAACATTACACATAACTTGCTGTTTCGGGCAGAAATGAAGACATGTAGGTGGTACTTCTCACTAATAATGTGGCGGTACATATGCCCTTTAATTTTGTTTGAGAATGTTTCAATGATCGGTCCAAGAAACTTGATTATATGGTGATAGGACTATGGCGTTGTTTTTTAAAAGTTGATTATTCGATGGTTTCCATGTGTTGGGTTTGCAGCACATAGGGCATGTTTTGCGCCAGGACAGTCGCGCATATATTTGGTGGTGTATGTGAAATGTAAGTACGTTGTCGACGCATTTCAACTCCCCAATGGATAAAAATGAGTTTGCAACATAGACTCTAGCTGTAGTTCGCCTCCTGTGGCTCCTCACTAAGTGCTAATCAGCAGTATCCGAACCGACGATGGGGAGACTCTGATCCAGCTGCCCATGCTTACTGAACACACTTTGACCCATTTTCTGATTATTGTGATACCAAACGACTCCTGCGACGGAGAATTATTCGAACAGTGGTCATTTCAATAAGAAAAGGTTCTTCTTTCTATTCTATCCAGCAAATAGCATAGTTCCTCCAAAAAAACAATCATAGTGATCCACATTATCACATCTCTTGCCATGTTTAGTTCATCCTAACCCTGATCTACTCAATCCTCGATTGCGATTGCGCACAACTCCTATCCCATAATCACAAACAATGAGCTAGTCCATAGTTCCAAGTGCGCATGCTCACCACAGAACAGTTCTGGGGAATGAACGCGATTCGGTCAGATTCCCCCATAGCGATATCGTTACAGCTTATTTTCAAACTGTCACCACTATTGGAAACAAACGCAACCAATTTCAATCCCATGTTTCCGATGTTATTTTGATAAAAAATGGGGGTGGGGGGGGGGGGATCCGTAAAGCTTTGTGAAAATCGTTCTGCACACTGTTACGTTCAACGTCGGAAATGGGTCATTCCCCTATGACCTTTGACACAATATCATTATCACCTCATTAACTGTAACTCGAACTCGCTTATTAGCAAATGTTAAGGCGCTCCTTAATTTACCCATTAGAACACTATTATCTTTGACACCATGATCAGGGGGACCACACCTACTACATAATATGAAAGTGTGATGACACTGATGAGAAAAGAATGGAGCATCGCATGGACCAAAGCCCACGTATATGAAGGGCGCCTGAAGACAATGTTAACCCATTAGTTTCAACTTCAATTTAATAATAATAACTCGTTATTATAAGCGCTTCCCAGGGCGAAGCCGTGCTCAGAGCGTTGACAGAATACCCACCTGCTCATTAGTGGACTTGTCACGCCCGTACCGTACAGCACGCATGTCTCTTCCGACGCACTATTTTCATACGTCACTTCATCAATATCAAACAGCCACATACGGCGCTTGACATCCTTCTCAAGTCACCCCACAAGGTTACCCACTTCAACACGTGGGTGGCGTGTAACATTCAGGAGACATCCTTGTCCACCAGCACTGCGGAAAATTCTTCGGGCTTCCAATGGGTTCCGTACTCGCAATCAATCCCTTCGCAGTCTGGAGCTCTACCCACTGAACTATTCCGCTAGTTCTATGATTCGAGTTAGGGTCAACTCGGACACCATATCGCAAAAGTGTTAAGTGTTATGGCCTTCGTCGTAATCATTTGGGATTCGGACATTGCAGAGCCTAATTCAATCAATTAGATCCAGCATGGCAATGAAATGTCCAAGGCAATTTCAAATAGATTACAATACGTTCTGATATTCTGGAGATTTGATTTGCAAAAAAAAAAAGTAAGTGATACAGAGTCCATTAAGAAATCTAGGCCGAGTCACCGTCAATAATTTAACTTACGGATCGAAGTGAATACCGTTGTTGACGCTAGTTAGCTCAGGTTATATCATATCACGTGGACGTGGAAACTTACTGATCGGACGCAATCCATTAATGCAGGCATTCGCATCCAACAAAACTTTTTACTCGTTAGACAAGAGGCAAAAACTGAAAAATTAAACATAAAATGTTACGTAAATGATAGGCTGGATCTCGAATGCGAGCCAAAATAGCGTTTGAGCTAGCAAAAATGTGAGTGAAACAGCTGATATATTTTGGATGCAGAGCTTTCGGACAAAAATTGTCCTTCGGTTCAGAGCCGTGATCACAGAAGTGATAACTTGAATTGATGAAGAAGTGAAAAAGGAGTTCAGGGCGCTTGAGCGCCAGCTTCTCTCTGATGGCGAGTTCATGGCTTAACAGAGTGTTAGAAGTTTATTCGGTAAGTGGCGGTAAGGAACGGCAAAGAGTGGAGTCCACGTGGCAAAATGGGAATTTAAAATGTAGAGACAGCGGGGATCTTGGGCCAGCGTTAATGGCCGCTGGTCCCGGGAGCTATTTTTATCCCTGAGAAAGTTTTATAATATACCAAGTAGATTTTTTTTTGGGGGGGGGGGGGTAAGGCAATCGATTTCGCGGTCGTCTGACCTAGGGGGTAAATCTATTTTCCCCTAGTTTTTTTTCTTCTTTTCTCTTGGCAAATATATATAAACAAATGAGCAGAGGTGAACAAATCCCAGAATAAACAGGTTGGAGAGGTCAGCCTGGTGACCGGGCTCGAATAGCTAGAAAGAGGGTCACGCGACTGTCTACACCGTCCCACCACTCCAACCAGAAGCCCCTTCAGCGTGAGCTCACACCTCCGAGGAGTGGAAAGGGTGGTAGGGATCCTATCAAAGGGTGGTGTAGGAGTTTTGTGGACAAGGTCACGGATATGGGGACTTTTGTTTATTCTGCCTGTAATGAACATTGTTGAAATAATCATCCTATCGAGAAGGGAAGAGCATTTGACAGCCTCTAAGACGAAAATTTGGGGTGTAGCGTGGGGGTTTTAAGGAATGATTTTCAATGAGCTTCTAGGTGGATCCGTTCAATTTGTCTAAATTGTCAAATAAAACTAATGCAACCATACTCTAGGATAGGACGAATGTAGGTTTGGTAACTGCTTAATCAGTATTGATGGTAATGTTATTATTTCTACAATGTTCTAAATGATATGTTGTTTATGTGAAGCAAAGTTTAATTTGTGTCAAGCGTAATTCCTAGAAATTTGGCACAATTCTACTGAGGGATGGAATAGTGAACAAGTGATGCTACTAGGCAAGGAGCTGTGGTTTTGTTTTTGCTTTTTGTTAAGGGTAGAAGATTGGGATTTATTAGGACTAATTTTAATGCGCCACTGGCAATACCACTTTTCAATAGAGTTATGGCCTTCTGAAGGTTCTTAACGTTAATGGGGGCGCTAGTGGCGGTGAACCACTTCGCAATGTCATCAGCAAACTGAGAAAATTCAACATTTGGACAGCTCGGAAGATCGTTAACATAGATGATATATAATAGGGGGAAAGCACAGAACCTGAAGTATTGTCTGGTAATAGGTGTAAAAGGAGTCAGGAGACGGGGTGCCCATCTTCCCCATAATAGATTTTCTACTTTATAATTGGCTATTTTTATGGCGTCTTGTTCCCATATAACTGTAATAAAGAAATAAAAGCGGTGTCACAACAGCTAAAAAATGACAAGCGAATGCCAGCGAAAACCCTTGTGCCCACGTGTTCAGGGAAAAAGACCGGCATGTTTGTTCAATAACGTAGAACGCATAATGAATATATTCTAGACATATATTCCTTACATGAAAAATAAATAAATCAATTCAACTTGTAGTGGCCACTATAACATAATAGAAATACGGGCTACATTACATCAATGACCCTATAATATACGTGTTGCCTCAATAGACCTTATTGAACTGGATAATGTTCAGTGAACCACTAGCTAAATCCTAAGGCACAATCCGACGATACGTTATTTAGTACTGCAGTAAGGTGACGTCAGTCTAACGGGGTGCCCATGTAACAAGAATACGCTGTCCCGCAAAGGGGGGGGTCAAAAGACAACATGGCTCCGCATAAATACGGTGGCGCTGCTCCATCTGCCAGCTTGTTAATTCAGAGCGAGCTGCCCAGGGCCAACTGGGCGTACCGCGGAAAACCCTGAAATTACAAGCACTGCAAGGCATTCAGCACACATTGCTCACATATCGGCAAATACGGAGGAGATACTCTAATGTCCGGTATTATCAGGCCCTCCCAATAATGAAATCTACCTACAAGTCTCCTCAACGAGCTTGGTTCCAACAGGTGAAAAGAATTGTCAATACGTTTTGCAGGGTTCCACGATGTGTCGGACGGAACATTCCTCGGCGATGTCCAAAATAGCGTAAGTCTCAATAAGTACACTACGTATAATGTACCCTCGGCGATACCATACACAAAGAAAATCTACCATCCTCAGCGATGTGTATGAAATCATAAAACTTACGTACGATACATTGTGACTGTACAAAACATACGAATGTTACTTTGCTGGGGGTGGACCTGCAGTGTCCTACCGAGGCAACCAACCCCTATACACCTTCACAACTTAGAACAATAGCATGACATGCACTACCCAACTGTTTACAATACACTACTTAAGTGCTCGCACCTCATGCATATCATAGGTTATACCAGCTTCACGTCCTAGATCCTAATCCCGAGACCCTCGTCCAACTCCTAATTCCAAATGTACGGTAGCTACGAAGAAGCGACGTTACCCCCCATGTGACAAGCGGGTTTACCTGTTGGGAGGAAAAACTGAGAAAAAACCCTACAAAAATATATTTTTTATTTCTCCCCGGTGGCAGGGGCAGGAAGCCGGGAAAAACAAGTTCTGATTCCTACAAACAGGGTAAGGGAAGGCATACCAAAATGAAGGGGATGTGGATGGGGAGGTAGGCGACGAAGAGACAAGACTCTCCCCAGACAAAAACCGCCTCCCCATCCCATCCACAGTACTCAATGGTGGGGTGAGGCTAATTTGTGTTTCGCTGATTGACAGGGGATGATCCTTACGAGGATTATACTGGGGGGAAGGCCGATTTGCCACATACTGATTGACAGGCGATAATCCGTACGAGGATTATACTGGGGAAGGCAATTTGTCCTCAGTGATTGACTGAGAAATCCTTAACAGCGATTATAATAATGAAGCCAATTTGCGCCTTAGTGATTAGTGATCGACAGGTAGGCAAAATAGGGAGAGGGTGCCGAGTAGTTACCATTAACTCTTTTGTGATGGTAGGTCGTCCGAATGTTCAGAACCGAATTGGCGGGTCCGTTTTCAGATTCAAGTCCCAGTAATTTTCTTTCGCTTTGCGGGATTTATTAAACCAATTTTGGGTCATGCGTCGATACCAATCACTCTCAGGTTGAATAAATGTTGAATAAAAAAAATAAAAAAAATAAAAAAACATGAGAGTGATTAATATATATATATATATATATATATATAAGATATATATAGATATATATATAGATATATATATATATATATATATAATATTATATATAGTATATATATATATATAGATATATATATATATATATATAATATATATATATATATATATACGTGTATGCTGACTCACTGGACTTGCCACAGGGAAGAGGGGGAGTAGGGGAGGTAACTAACAAATTGAAACTTCGTATCAGAGACACTTTCTACGATCTTTAGTTCATGTCAATTTGGGGTCAATGGAGGGGAATATTCCATTATTTACCTGATCTGAAAGTTACTGTCTAAATAAAATGGAAATTGATAACCAATAATAGCGTGCGGCGGTTCTACCGGTGGCTGCGGGGGCGTGTGGGGGCAAGGGGGGGGGGGGCTTACTCCCCCCCCCAAAGTTCTCAACCCCAACCCCCCCCCAAAAAAAAAAAAATGTATAATGCGTGCTTGAAAGGCTATCGCGTATATGAAAGAGAATGTCACAATTTTTTTTCCAGATTTACGGATCTGCTGCTCGTTTCCACTCATCGCAAACACTAGTGGTTGAGTCTTAATTGTAGCGTAAACCACCGGTGTGCCCCCTCTCTTCAGTTCAGGCGAGAGCTCAATGTGTTATGCAATGTGGTAATGTCTCTCGTTTTCTTGTAATACGCGTCATATACGTGGCTTGATCTATTTTTCTTTTTTTACTGTTCTGTACATTATACGAAACTAACTCGGCGATTGGGCCCCTACATTGCATTGAGGGTAGTAGGGGTATGGTGAGGTACGAGAAGCCTGATTTTGTTGGTTTTTTTAGCCCTCATGAAATTGAGTCCCCACTCCCCCACCCCCCCACCCACTCCCCCACATCCCGTATGATTGTGAATTCCTTCGCTGACGCGGACTAGCCAAAGTTTCCGATTCATTTCTCAAGAAGAAATCTATCCAAATGATTTTATTGTATTTTTATTATTTACCGGTTTGGTAAACGACGTTTCTCCCATCATATCTATGTACATCTCCTCATTTCGGCCGCTTTCCCTGCCGGCGTTCGTCGTGAAATAGACATTCTTGGCATCATTCCCGCCCGCATCTGTACTCTTGGAATCCAACCTCTTCAACTAATTAACTTTACTCATAACGCTCTATATACTAACGCCGACTGATCTTAAGTGTATTTTAAGGAATTGATTAATCAGCATATATTGCTGTCTATCGCTCAAGAGAATCCTTAGGCTGGTGGAAGAGTTCTCCATGTGCTGTATTTCATTTGCATGACTGAAATTTTACACTGGATTCCATAGATGCGTATGCGTGTCCGGGCGGATTGTGAAAATCCCATATTTACGAGAAATGACTTTTGTTTCAGAAGAGAAAACACGTGAGTTCATGCAAAATCATAAAAAGGCAACAGCCCGTGCATATTGTCGTTGGTTTGGCTTTTTTTAGGAAGAAATCTCATAGAAAGCATTGCGGTGATACGCATCCGTATACGCATTGGTACATGTTTCATTTCGCCTTTCGTGTTGGTTTGCCTCCAATTATGAATTTTTGGCTTCTTTGGAACCATTATCTATCTTTCCAACTAAATTGGCCCATATTCACGACCGATACTGGCCCTCCTCAGTTCACGTAATTTTGCGATTTTTTCAGATGCGTACCGACCCGCCCATACGCATCTATTTAATCCCAGCATGATTCCGTTAGAAAACGGAACGAGTGCGGCTAGGCAAAATATCACCTGTCTCAACCTGCCTCCAATGATGTTCGCATCACTGCAATTTTTTTCTATGGAATATCTTCCACGTAAAGCCATACAACTTGTATACGGTGCTGCATTTCACTGGTTCTCGATCTTCGCCATTATATTCCTTCGCCCGTATATCTACGGGAAATAATTGTTTCGCATCGTATCGCCTTGTGATAATTTTTTCCCAAACCAACTAGTAGTGAACTTTCAGTAAATTCACGTTTTATCGCAGTATACAACAGATTCTTCTCCTACACCAAGCGCCAGGCAGAGTTACTAGCAAGTGGCACTATTAAATTGACCACAACCTATAACTCAACCCGTGCGATTAGAGGTTTTTTCTTCTCTGTCATCACCCGACTTGATTTTACTGTGCATCCTCTGACTATCAGGAGAAATATGATGCAATTGAACTTTGAATCGACATCGCGCCGAGTGCTTGCTATTCAATTACACCCTGCCTAAACTCCTGTTTAAACAACGATATGGCGAACGTAAGTGAACGCGAGAATGTATTGAAATTCAAGAAGAAAAATACCTCACTTACAGGCAACGGTGTGAGTGTGACAACGGCGGTCGTTCTGCTCTAGCGGGTATACTTGTCACGATATCTCGTGACAGGCATCGCATATGTCAGGCCCGCCCTTCATTAGTTCCATCAGAGCATTTCGGGCGCATTGACTAATCAAGCTCAAGGACGCGTTTTCAATCACAAAACTCTAAGTAGCGTTATGTTGCAGGTGTTATTATGCACCAGAGGACAGGACGAGCAATAAAGTCGTCTTTTCCTTCAATTCTGCAAAGTTAATCATGCCAGACAACATTCAGCAATTAGAATATCATGCATCTGGGGTATATAGAAGAACATAGATTATACCAGAGGTATAATATCAATCCAGATATGTATATAAAAGGAGTTCATGGGCAGGTATGCGATTTGTTTGCACTCTGAGTTCAACCCGTATCTTATGGGTTACACACCTGGAACAATTAATTAATATGGAATACTGTGCTTCTATGTTGAATAGCGACCTTAATATTCTACTGTATACTCATTACGATTAATCGTCAAATTGAGCGCCACCGGCGTGTCCACTAGTCCATAGAAGGAGAAAAACGCAGCTATCCGCAGCTAGCATAATTGAAAACGAGATACCACGTTCTTTCTATTATTTTCCTGTAAATACCGTTCTTCACATTGTCAGCATATCAGAAACAGAAACATACCGAGGTCCAAACGATCCCCTAAAAGTGATGCCTGCAATGTTCGTCTGGTCGGCATTTTGTTGAGACGCATTTTAACCAACTGATGGGGCAGGGAACTCCAGAGAGAAATATGGGGTGGCTACGAGGAAACGTTACGTCACATTTATGCTCAATGGTTGCGAAGGGTTTATTAACTGTCACAAGGTTTTTCATCTCACAATTGGGCTCTATCAACCATACTGGCGAACGGCCTTGCTCAAAAACATTGGGATTTAAAATGGTGACTTGAACAATATAATTAAATGCACGAAGAGGGCCAATAATGAATCAATTGTCATCAGGTATTGGACATGGCCTGAGGTATTGTCATTCGCTGCATGCCTTTCTATTATGCCCAACGTGTAAATATCATAGTAGTATAAACGGCCCATCACTAATTCAAGTCAAAACTTGTTTCTGGTGCGCGCAAGAAAGAGGCTTCTCGGAAACTCTGGTAGGGACAATTTGGACAGTGCGTGACCCCGCGAAGTTAGGGTCCGCGGTTTACACTGTGCGTACACGCGTGACGGAACGGCGATCATGAATTGGAGGAGTAGGGGACGTGAACTTGACTTAGCCCACCCTTTAAACTTGATCAAGTTCATCTCATTTCTTCAGTATAGCATGAAAAGAAAGCGGAGCCAAACACAGTACATAGATTTTTTACAATCCCCAGAACTTGAGTAACGACAGTTAGGACAGGGACTTCATTTTCCAGATTCATTTGACGCTCAATTCAAAATAAGGAGTTAAACGTCAATTCCGCTTCACCTTTACTCCTTACCCCAGCTTGATGCCAAGGAGGGTTCCTGAAATGTCCACATATCCACTTCTAATGGAAAATGGAACATTCCCAATATGTTCCTGACCAAACTATTATGTAAAGACTTTTACTAGTTTGTCTACAGTATATACATACTGTCGCTAATGGCTGATGAGCAATGTCTTCTCTCACTGATTCCGCACAACGCTTACGTTGTAGTTAGGTATGAACATAGTTACCCAAGTGTAGAAAAACAGACACCTCTTCATTTTTAGTTTACTCGCCCGTTGGTACACAAACAATGAATGATTAAAACCTTTCACTGATACGGAGTCACACAAAGCCCAAAAGAGAAGGTATATTACTTAACGCCCTCCTTGTGCTTATAATGTGAGGTAGGACGTGACATGTTATACCCCAAAAAATGATACTATTTAGTACAAGGGCCTAATAATTAGACCCGGGAAAACCTTGGGGTTAGACAATTCTAAGGCGTAGCCGAGAGACGTGCCTCCTTATATGCATGGGCGTAGGGGGCGGGGGGGGGGGGTGGGGGGGAGTTGTTGGGGGAGCTGCACCCCAGCCAATATTTCAGCAAAAATCGGCAGTGCGCTGATAGTTGTTCGGGCACCGACTGCACATATTGACAGTCTATTTTTGGCAAATCACTACAACCCCCTAGATTATAATGGGCTCCTACGCCCAGTGCTTATATGACGAATCCTTTTTATTAGGAAACCGAGGCACCATTATCTTCCTATCATCCAATCATAATATTTAATTATCTCCCGAGAAAAAATGCCCAAAAAATAACAGGAAAAAGACGTCCTCCATATGATCAAATTCATTTCACCGTGTCAGAACTTAAACCACAGTCACGTGCGTGTGTGCCAAACAAATAATATAACGCTCCGTCGAATTGAGTTTTTGCCTTTGGATTTTACCGGTTATTTATAACATTCATTAACTTAAAACATACTTATGGCGTATTCAAATACCCGTTCATAATTTAATCTCGTTTATTTTTTATTAAATGGAATATAGCCGAATCGACTAAACATCTTAACTATGCAATTCAAAACGACTACACAGTTGGCCTATGTTGCCTTCCACAAAACAATATCGCTGTGAAAATCCTTGCATGATGCCCCGGTGTACGACCGTTTTTTTAATAAACGCTGCCAATTGTAATAGATGGACCCGTTTTGTGATAAAACTGGCCCGTTTTGTAATAGCTGCCCCGTTTGTAATAAAAGTAGCCCGTTTTGTAACAAAAAAGCTAGCCGTTTTGTAATTTAAATTTCTGGCCTAATCAATTTGTATAGAAAAGCTGGCCCGTTTTGTAATAAAATGCGCCATATGTAATAACTCTTGTATGGAACACGGGGCTGAACTGAACACTGAACTGACCATTTTCCAGTGAGTGTCCTCTATAATCGTGTAACTTGCTTAGTAGCCTGGGTGTTAGGGGAATTCTTGGATAGGGGGGTGGGGCTCATGCAGGACTGTTGACTATCCAATCGTTCAAGGGGACATGCCGACAGTCGTCCATCCGACACGATTCAGTCCCGAAAATGAAAAACACGCATCAGTCGAAAACAAACTTCACGTCTTCAAAACCGTCGTCGGTCGAAAATAGAATTAAAGCTTTCAGTCCGACACGCCTTCAGTCCGACCGCCTTCAGTCAGAAAATCAAATACACACTGTCAGTCCGACAACGAATACACCCGTCCAGTCCGAAAAAGTAAAAATTCAAATGTCAAAGCAGGTTTCGATAGTCAGGCAATTTTCAAGCTTTAAGGGGCAATTCGGTTCTTGAATAACGTCGACTAGTGTAGACGTCCAACAAGACATTACCCATTAGGAAGTGATGCGATACGGGATATAGCCACTATACAAAGTCGGTTGTAACACGTTGGCAGTTTACGTAAATTAATGTTTTAATGTCTGAAACGGGTTCCTCATTTCTTGCGTGGGGATTCATACGGATTGACTGTTTATATAAGACAATCCGGTGACCCAAACAAGTTCGAACCTTAAAAATTTGTAAAGGGAAAAAGAAAATTACGCCTTGTTACGTGTAGTTTCGAACAATCGCGGCTTTTAGTGTTAAGACACTAAACGAGCCCGTCTATTTCATAGGGAGTTTTGTAACGATTGGTCCCTTTAAAGTTGGTAAGTATATCAACGGAACAACGGAGGATGCTAATCGCTTGAATAACTTAGTAAAGCTATACGTGATATAACTATCCAATAATCTTGGAAGTTGTCGGTTGGAGAGTGGAGGCGTTGTCGGGTTGTCAAGTGCATATTGTCTCACGACTGACAAACACCTACGCTTGAATTCGGCTGGGGTTGCATTTACACCTTTTCGCCCATTTAGACAAGAGTGATTCTTGTCGAGTCGGCCTATGATGTTTGTTTTTTATTTAACAAACCTGGAACAAATGTCAGTCTGAGTAAAATCTGGGATAAGTTCTTAAGCTGGGCGTATCAAAATATAGGTAATTCCTGTCCTCAACATGGCGTCATTTCAAGGACATCAAAGGGAAAATTTTAGATTTTTGGCTATTGTCATTTGTTAAGTATGTGCAAAGTAATCTTAAATATGCCACTACAGACTGTGGTGGACCCTAAGACAGTTCCGACACATTCCAAGACACTGGCTGTAAGATTAGCTGATAACAACGTTTATGCACTCAATTAATACGTACATCTAGCATGACTACCGTGTATTACCGTATGCTACAGTTATGCAGTCTTTTAACACAGGTCCTCATTCAAATGTCAAGATTGACAGCACGCCACACTGCTTTGTTCAAACACTCCCCTTTCTTTCCACCTCCCCTCTTTCAATCTCATGTGTCTTGACCATGTGCCTGCTATTCACTTGACAAACTGTCATAGGCCTAATTCCGATTCAGGGCTGTAATAGGGGAGGATAATTATAGTGCCTGGCACCAATAATATGCCGTTACTGTTTTATTTTTTATGTACTATGTCTAGATCAGGTGGTGTCAATTAACATTTAGGACGCACCAGAAGAAATAAAGTTACTTTACAGCATAGAATTGCTAATGACATATTCAATGTTCACAAATAGCTTGCAACTCCCTCTAATAGTCAGTTCACGAAATTTCTCAAATACGAAAGTACCGTAAAAGAGAAGTATAGTTCTAATCTTATAGAAGCCCCCTCCCTTTCACTCGCTAAGACTCGCCAAGATAAATTGGCTATAGCATAACAAAAATTGTAATGTGATTGTGTACAGGTGTACGCAGTAAAAATATACCCTTTAATAGATCCCCCCCCCCCCCCATGAAAATGTATAACTTCTTGCGGATACACTGTACAGGCTGTATGCGGTGATTTACGTTGGCGGTACCAGCCGACTTTTTCCAGTTTGAATGAAGCAGTAAGAGGGCATGCAACGTGGACTGCGCCAGGGGCGGCGGAACGGCGGGGGGCACTTGGGAAAACGTTCTCTCACCTTTTCTCTGGGCAAAAATGGGGCCCTTTCGTGTGATCACAAATTCTAATTGTGATCTTATATTTGCATTATCTCAAACTTAGGAATGCTTTCACAGCCCCTTAAGCTGTAAGCACGAGATGTGCGTTTCCTGCGATTGAGGAAGGTATTTACCAAATTTTGCCGTTTGCGCGTAGCAGGGCCGAATTCAAGTCGCGGGGCCCTGGTCCGAAATGTGGGTGGGGGTATTTTGCATTACCCGTAGTGAAGGTCATTTGGGCCGTGTTGCATTGTATAATGAGGGAGAGTCAGAACGCATTGTTAAGAAAAATTATGGGCGCCTAGGAAATTCTTAGGCCTACTGGAACTTTCTACGGTTGCTGGGTTCACCGTACCCTCCAACCTCCGAGTGGCTGCGCCAATCGTAGGTGCCAATCGTAATATGCATACCCTGTACTTAAAGGGGATATTCGTCTATTAGGCAATCGACTGCGTCATTGGCTATATATCAAAGCGGTATATCGACTTGCCACAGAATATATCGGATTTCATACCATTAATAGCGATGGGTACGTGTTACGAACGATGTTTCCTGGTAAAATAATAATAATCATTGTCAGTTCTGATATAGCGCTTATACACAATGTATCAAAGTGCTGAATGGCGATTACCCCATGGTCATCGGTAACTTGAACCTGAAATTGCCACAGCATTATGTCCAGGGGACATATCGTCACCTGGCAGCCGATTAAGCACACTGTGATTTTACAAGCTACCGCTTAGGGGTACCACAACGGCCTGAGGTGGGAGAGGAAATGGAGATCAAGCGTTTTCCCAAGGACCGCACGAACAGCAGTTGGTGGGCATTCGAACTCCACAAATTTATGATCCAAAGCTCTACCACTGAAGCTATCCGAGGTCAATGTAGGACAACAGGAAACCATGCATAATCATTACGTATTGTCTATTAGTCAAGGATGGGAGTAGATACGCTGTTTCCATTAATGCGGGCCTCTAAGCAATACGCTACAATTTCGAGTGTCAATTTGTAAATTGAAACCGGATCGATTACGTCCTAATTGGCAAGCTCTTCAGTACGAAGGACAGTTCCAGATTGTTTATCTGACTATACCTTTCACATGATATTTACTAAAGGGGTATTGAATTTCGACAACACGGTGTTATTTTTCGGACTGACGACGTGTCAGTGTTTTCGGACTGAAGACTTGCCAGACTGAGGTGTTGAGGACTGAAACGGTCTATATTTCCGAAACTGGACGACATGTTTCTACTTTCAGACGGAAGACTTGTCAGAACGGAGGTGTGTCGGAGTGAAGTGAAATCACCAATTCTATTTCGACAACTGACGAAAGGTTTTATACTTCGGACTGAAGAATTGTCGGACTGTAAACATGGATTTTCTGTTATTTTCGGAATACGCGGTATAGGACTGAAAATTATCGCAATGAAGAAGGTCTGACTAAGATAATCAGCATTTGCCTGTGCTCCAAGGCCTGCTTCTCGCAAATCGATTTCTCTTCTCAGGCTTATAGAGATACTTACTGTAAAATTGATATGGGATGTTCCGGAGTCTAAGTACAGCGAAGTGTCCAAAAGGGTTAGTACCCAAAATTGCGGCAGTTTCAGTGTTTCATTACGGAAACGGCCAGCTATTACAAAACGGGCCAGTTTTATGAAAAACGGGCCAGGGGGCCTTTTATTTACCCACCAAATTGGAGCGTTTAGTACAAACGGTCAGGACCCACTCCGGTATATGTACGGGTCTCCGGCGGAGCCAGAGGCACAGTTCAAAGTCTCGCATTGGTGTATATGTACAGTAGTAGCCTTTGGGATGGCGCGAGTACTCACGTAAAGTAGTATCGCTAAGTAGCCTTAGATCGAATCAGTCTTGTCGAATGAAGCTGGATTTATTATACACACTGCATGTTCGTTTTCGAAGACTAATGGACGTGATGTGTGAATGTTGTTGATTTGCTGGTTGATACTAAACGTTACTTGAGTCAGGCCCTGCTGTTGTAGGGCCAGGCGCAATAATACATCATCTGAGTGCTGGCCATTTTGTTTTCTTTTAGTACAGTTAGAAGCCTTGGTTGGCGTGAGGTAACTACTCACGTACCAAGTAGGTATAGCTAGCTTAGCCTGTAGATGAAACAGCTGTCGAATGCAGTGGATTAATACGACTGCAGTTCGTATTCGAAGACTAATGGAGTGTGTGTGATGTGTGTTGTTGACTTTGCTGGTTGATACTATTGAGTCAGGCCCTGCTGTTGTAGGGCCAGGCGTCTATAATACATAATTTCCTGACTGCTGGCATTTCGTTTCTTTTAGTACAGTAGAAGCCTTTGGATTGGCGTGAGGTACTACTCACGTACAATTAGGTATAGCTAGCTGCCTTCTTGATCGAATCAGTCTTGTCGAGTGCGATGGATTTCAATACAGACTGCATGTTGGTATCGAAGGACTACTGGAGTGATGTTGTGAATGGTGTTGAACTTTGCTGTTGATACTAACTTGAGTCAGGCCCTGCTGTTGTAGGGCCAGGCGTCGATAATACATAATTAGACTGCTGGCCATTTTCGTTTTCTTTTAGTACAGTAGAAGAAGCCTTTGGATTGGCGTGAGGTACTACTCACGTACAATGAGGTTAGCTAGCTAGCCTTAGATCGAATCAGTCTTGTCGAAGGCAGGGATTTCAATACAGACGCATGTTCGATTCGAAGACTAATGGACGTGAACCTGTGTGAATGTTGGGGTACTTGCTGGGTGATACAACTGAGTCAGGCCTGCTGTGTAGGGCCAGGCGCTTTATACATTACATAATTATGATGGATGGCTATTTTCGTTTTCTTTTAGTAAAGTAGTAGCCTTTGGACTGGCGCGCGAGTACTCACGTACAATTAGGTATAGCTAGCTAGCCTTTGATTCGAATCAGTCTGGTCGAATGCAGTGGATTTTAATACAGAATGCATGTTCGTATTCGAAGACTAGATGGAGTGAGTCGTGAATGTTGTTGACTTTGCTGGTTGATACTAACTTGAGTCAGGCCCTGCTGTGTAGGGCCAGGGTCTATATACATTCATGTATGACTGCTGGCATTTTCGTTTTTTGTTTATTAATTTTGATCAAGTGCATCTCCTAATCACAAAAAAAAAAAAAAAAAACCCTGGTCAGTGAGACATCATCGCAGTCAGAGGAACCTTTCCAGCAATCCCAAAGATGGCAGTTTCATAGGGTTCAATCCCATTATCCATATTAAAAATCGAGGCATGTTGTGACCACCGCGATATGAATGAAATCGCTTGGATCAGACAAGTCTCAGCTTCAAGTTTCGCCACACCGATGGAAAATTTTCTCTTATCATCCACCAAGTCTGTCTTTCGACATGGATGTTGTGCATCCAGACTTTATGTGCCATTAAGTCATAGTCTAGCCTGGGGTGGTCATACAGGAATATAGGGGAATTTATATAGTGTTGTAATAAGTAACTCTACTAATTATACTAATTCTCCTGATCATGCTCAAGTGAAGGGTGATAAAGGCTATATTATTTTCGTTAGATTCGAGCCGAGACGAGTTGTATGAAACACCTAACAATTTAGCGAGGAGGGAGAGAATGCTACTGACGCGATAAAGCCCAACATTTTTGTATGAAATTGCAAAGAAACATTTTCTAAAATTCCGTGATCATCATTTCTAGTTCTCCAATATTATTCTTGTGTCACCCCAACCAGTGATCAGTACTGGAACAAATAACGTGTAGATTTCACTTCTCCACAATGATTTCACTGAGGTCACGGGTATATTTCACTAGCTGCAATGATATTACCCATATGAGTGTTATTGAACCCAAGTAGGAAATTTCCCAGAAAGTGCCAGTGTGTTTGACACCCTCATGAGGATTCACAACAAGAGAAAAACGGGGATATCTTTCATTTCAGGTCTTTCAGGTCTTTTCATATGTCCTCCGAGGAATTATAGGAGGGATGTGGATGGACCCATGATAGCAAAAGCACAAGGATACTACTTTCAGTCAGAGTATTTCGGGCTTCCTAATCTGCCCCTGCGTTGATTTAGTGCCTTCACAAAGCTATGTGGGCCTTGCGGAACTTCCAAAAATTTGAACACGTTCAAAATTCGCTGCAACGTCGCGGTCAATCGCGGTCGCAGTGGCTAAGTTGTTGGTCATTGCCTCACAACGTTACGGTTAAACAGCGACTGCGAGTATGACCGTAAGCTGTCGCAAGCCTTGCGCAGGGCAAATTCCGCACAGTGAGAGGCCGCCTTAAGACAATTAGTAGTTTTCCCCCTACCACGATCGACCAATACCCCCGACAGTACCTAGAGGCCAGTCACCCGTGAGTCCTACTGATAATGGGCCGCTGCGTTCAAATGACTGGCTCGGCGGTTCTGCCAGCCGCTCTTTCGTGACTTCATAGTCGGAAAAATGAAAATGAACTTCGTACTGGAAGCTCTCTGTATTCCCGTCTAGTACCTTTCCGTAACCGTTGTTTGTATGACGAGCACAATTGTTGAATTGAGTTGGTCGAGTTAGAGATTGAACACGAACATTATTGTATAAGTAAAGACAAGGTCCAATTTTTCCGAAAAAAAGCGGAATCACAATGGCTTTACGACACCATTAAAGAAACTGGCGCCCCTTGTATCCCGGGCCAGGTTTTATCTGTCTGATTTTGGTCAAACCAATTGTTTTTCTTCCATACGCATGCAAAGTTAAATTGCCTGACATTTATACTGGTCGTGAAAAACAATGGAATACATTCCGCGATTGACGAATGTGTGACAATTCTGTTATTTCCATTTTGCGAGTGACGATATGTCTGAAAGCTAATATAATGGACAAGTAAAAAACCCACATATGAGGAAAGTACCATTGCTTCTACCGAAACGACCATTATAAAACCCTGAAATATTCAAACCACATTTCACACGAGACGACTTTTGCAAACAGTCGCCCCTACGCGAAAGGGGGACGATTTGTGCCTCTGTCGTTTGTAGTCGTATTCTTTTTTTTAGGCATCGTTCCAGACGCACGTGGGGGAATAAGCGATAAAAAAAAATCATCCGGTGATAACATCCGTAGTTATTTCTTGTAATGCGATACTTACGTTCATCTGGTTATTAAATTCACTCTTTATATGGGTTCATATGAAAAAAAATATCGGGGAAAATTGACGTTCAGATACCTCATACGAGCCAGATAAAATTTATATTGCCAGGTGAATAATTCATCCCCGATACATTAACTAGGGAATTTGGGTTTGTGCATCCGTGAAACCAGCTCTGAACTATGTGCACCCGGTCCATTGATTACGACACGGCGAGAACCTTCTCGGTGTGGTGTGTTAGGGGTGAGACGTGATGTATTTCATGGACACAGCTGCGACTGAGGCAGTTATTGTTAGACTGCTGATAATTCTGGAGACGTTAAATTTAATTTTTAGTTACTGACTGGGGTTCCACTGAAATTGATAATATTAGGCATAACCACTCACATGGTATCTTCAATCCACGTACCTGGGAATTATCCACCTGTCGCAAACATTATTTGAACTATTTTGTTTTTGAATTCGATACATGACCCTGAATTGTTCCGTTTCCCTGAATGTTTGGTGAATTGATTCGACTTGTATTAAAGGATCACGTTGGCTTTGGCCGAGTGGGAATCGGCCTGCTTTAGAAGCAAAACGACGAAGAGGATAAAATATTCCATCGTATAATGCTGCGATATCAATAATGCGAATCCATATTAAGGCACGCGATAAAGCATACCAGATACACAGTATACCTTTTGGTCCTGCTGTCTTCCCATTTTTCAAAAAGCGAGATTTCAGAACCATACCGATTGCCACCACAACCACTCGATGCATGGAGGATGCAATTTTCAGTCTATTCGAATGTAGAGTCTGCTGTCGGTCTCAAATTCCACATCGATGGCTAATGCCATTCATCAGAGAGTGTTTTTCCCACATGCATACTACCTTTTGAGTTCAATGTTTTAATATACGTTGTAGAATAAGTAAAAATATCGTTGTGAAGCCCGAAATGGAAATGTTATGGACATTGATTCAATCAAGCTGCCTAAGGCCCCCGAATGAACCATTAAAAACAAGGCTCATGTGCAAAAATCCCGGTTGGATCATGGGTCATGCAGTTAGCAGTCAAATTTGGTTCCCAACTCAATTTGTATTCGGCTTGTTGAATAGCGGCGCCCATGGTCCTCTCTTAGCTGAGCAGCAGTTAAGGGCTTCCTTTCTACCTCGCTTGTGGAGCACACGCTTAGCGACGGCGGGTTTGCCACTAGGGAGTGTACCAGGACATAAGTAATAATACATAATCAAATGCTGGGGGAAGCCCTAAGCATTGAACCACACCGTCGCTTATTAATATATATACTATATATATTATATTATATATATATATATATATATATAGATATATATATATTATATATATATATATATATATATAGTTATATATATATCTCTTATATATATACATATATATATATATCTTATATTATATATATGATATTATATTATTATATATAATATATATATCTCTAGATAATAATATTCTATATATATATATATATTATATATATATATGCCCAAGTATTATACATCTAATAGAAAAAAAAATCTACGGGGGAACATAAGTATTGGTTATAGTGCTGTACGTCTATGCAGGTCACGTCTAATAAATCGGAACAAGGAATACAAATAAACGGTTACCTACGATGAAACGTTAAGAAGGTAAAGAGTACGATGATCGATCTACTCCTAGTAGTGCACCGTATATGCGTTCAATTCTATTCATCAAGTTCAAATGTCCACAAGTTAGAAATAATAAAGTTTAGACAAACAACTAGAAAAGTAGCAGCAGATGAATCTGAGAATAAAACTTAGATCCAGAGCGATCGGAAATTTTTGGCTTGTTTCTAAGCTCCTAACATACATTACACGCCTCGTGAACATTCCTCTCATACCAATGGTATACGTTCTTGCTAAAAAAGGGATCTTTAACCATGGACCTACCATCACGTGAGCAATTTTGGGCTGAAAGCAATGTTGGTCGAGAACCATGTTATACTATTGAACATATCTGCGATCAACTAGAAGTCTACTGGCTACAAGTCCTCCTTTGTACTTCGGATTTGTTTCCACAAATATAATCGCAACTAAAAACACAATGAAAAGGGTTATAGGCCTGTGATATATTCCGCCACTTTGTTTATAAAGCACTAAGCACATTCAATTACATTTTCCCAGGGCACTTAATTGTTTTTTTTTTCCCTTCTATGATGTTACTCGATTTAAGAGTTGGTAATATTTTGATTTTCAGCGGTCACGTGCTTTGAATTATTCTCAAATTTATTTACTTACGGGCGTCTGGCTGGATAAACAAACCGTGTATGATACGGTTTCACAGTTGAACGTAATTGTTATACCTTCCATCATGCACTTACTTTTAATCATTTTGTCAATTCAAATCAATATATATACTGGCCAGCAGATCATTTTCTTTCCCCCCTTTTTTCAAAGAATTGTAAAGAAAACTATATGATCACGATAATACACTGGTTAATTATGTATAGCACTGTCGTTCGAAATGTAACCACCAATACCGCGTTTTAACCTGTGGTAATAGCAAGAATTCTAACATCAGTTGCACCTTCTATTCCCAGATATGTTTGGCATAAATTATATAATAATAATAATAATAATATAATAATAATAATACTTAATTATTCTTATCAGGTCAGGAAGGACAAATCCTCTTGAGAGACCCTGAGCCACGCCAATCCCAAAAGAGAGACCCCTTCAGGATTCCTTAAGAATTCGCCCTCAATTCTTGAAAAATAATCATGACTAATAATCATAATAATACTAATAATCATATATAATAATAATAATATAATAATACTAATAATAATGGCTCCCTCTATATGTTTTTAAAAGATGAAACATTAACAGATTTTTAACGAATTATTACGTGGAAAGTGGAAATGACCTTGGAACTTGAAGGTGAGTGATGGTGAGTGGTCTTTTGTTTTCTTTAATTAGCTTGATACGGGTGCTGTGTCTGTCAACTATTGCTTGTAATTCTGTAGTACCCCTCACTTAGAAAACGGATGTCAGTTGGGTTTTGTATTTCGCAACGCGCCACTGATGCCCCGCGCGGGTTGTCAGTTTATTCGAATGTATAGTTTACGCCTCATTCTTTGTCCTTATGGTGAATGGGGGCGGGTCCGTACAGGTGGCAGTGTACTCGTGAATCGCTTGTTGACAGATATTACCTACCCCACGGCCCGGCCCCCGCTCGCATTCGTGGGTTGTAAGTTCGGCTCATTTTTTCTTTGGTGCTGTGTCGTTAAAACCCGTGGGGCGGAACCAGTACCCTTAGTAGGATGCTCATTACGCAGAGATGTCGTCGAACGTTCTGATTCATGGTTTTCGGTTGCCACCAGTCTACATGAGCTTACTATACCCTAATTGCTAATTGGTGAAGCGGGTCTCACGGAAAAGAGCGATGTGAAATATAATTACTATCAACTTCTATGACGGGTTTGTTTCAAATCTAGAACAGCATGATTACAGGCAACCAAATCACAGCAATAAATTGTCATTTAACCAGAGGAGACTGGATCCACCCTCAGACCTGGAAACACATCACTTTTATAAAGTAAGTCATTTTATTGCCACGGGACTTTTCATCGGTCACATTGACTGCGTGTACATATACACCTCGTGCAGACACGACCATTGCCGTGGATAGTCTACATGAGTTTCGCGGCCATTGGTGAAACTCAGACCCTAATACCCTGTCTATTGTTGGGCGGGTGATTTCAACCGAGCTAATCTGATATCTTCATGCCGGAGTTCATTCAATTCGTGTCCTTCTCCCACTCGGTAATAGAGACCTTGACAACTGCTATTGCAGATTAAAGATGCCTTCAAGTCCGTCACACGAGCTGGTATCGGGAATTCGGATCGCCCGCCATGTTCTTCTAATCCTGTTTACAAGCAAAAGCTGAAGAATGAGAAACCCCTCAAAAGAACTATAAACGTGTGGTCTCAAAAGGAAGTGACGAATTACCGGAATGCTTCGCCACCACAACTGGGCATTTTTGAAGCGGATAATACTTCATGCATTCACAGAACAAAAAAACCCGTAATTGCGTACATAAACTCTGTCGTGACATTTGTTTACCTTGTAAGACCGTAACACGTTATTCGAACGATAAACTTGGGTGAATAAGCCATTAAGTCCAAAGGGAAAATTAAGCGCAGGATCAAGCTTAACCCCCGCAACAAGGACATCAATCCAGAATGCTACCGTCACGCAAAATCAGATCTGCGGAGCACTTAAGAATGCTAAAAAAAGTCCGAAAGACGAATAGCGCATCACTTTCAGACTACGAATCCAAGGGTTCATGGGACAATATAGGGGAATTAACTCATTACCGAGAGACGAAAGACTCCAAACACTTATGACATTTCTTTGCCTGATACACTGAACGAGTTTTATGCACGTTTCGATAAGGAAATCGACTCCTTCAATACACAATACAATGTGACAACGACACACTCAATATCGATGGACACTCGGTGAGACAGAAATTCCAACGACTGAATGAACGGAAATCTGCTAGTCCTGATGGCATTACTCCCAAACTCTGAAGATATGTGCCGGGCAGCTCGCCTTGTAATACACCAACTCTTCAACTGGTCTCTGAATAGTGGCGTGGTGCCCCGGTCCCCCGCTCAAGAGGCTACGATAATCCCTTTCCTACGAAGATTGAGGCATCATGTTTAATGACCTTCGTCCATGGCCCTAACTTCGGTACCCATGAAGTAGTCGAAAGTTTTGTGTGGTAACATTTTTGAAAAGTCTCCTACCTGCTAACTTCGACCCACACCAATTTGCCTATCGTGCAACAGTCTGTGTGAAAGATGCCATTTTCAATTTGGATGCACGAACTCTTATTCACCTCGAAAGGAAAAGTTCTTATGCCAGGGTTCTATTCATCGATTGCAGTTCCGCCTTCAACACCATCGTTGCATCACGGTTACCATTTGAAATTAGGGATCACTTAATCTCCCCGCTTCTATTTGTGACTGGACCTAGATTTTCTTCTTGGACGCAAACACTGTGTCAACATTTGGCAATGCCATTTCAGATCGATTGTACTGAATACGGGTACTCCCAGGATCGTGCTTTCTCCTATGTTTGTACTATTTTGTTTACATATGATGGTGCCGCCACCGATTTGGACTCGCGGGTCATCAAGTTTGCGGACGCTACCACTGTTACCGGATTAATTTCTAATGGGGATACGCGGGTTACCCAACGAAGGAGCCAGATTAGTGAGCTGGTGTAAGGAAAACAATCTGATTCTGAACATTAGTAAAACCAAGGGATTAATCGTGGACTTCAGACGTAAATACGAAACGATGGCCTCCAAAAAAAAAAAAAAAAAGCCTTATCGAAGGGATGGGTGGACCAGGTGAACACATTCAAGTTGTTGGGTCCTTTTATTACGGACATTTTCATGGAACATCATATGAGAAATCTAAAAAGGACGTCAGCGACTGTTCTTTTTACGTATTCCTATCCTATGGGTCAGTGCCATGTTTTGACAATTTTTTATCGTGCATTATTGACAGTATTTTAACTTCCTAAAGTTTAGTCGGTTTGGTCGGTACGTCAAGTGTGACCTCCGGAAATTGCAAGCGTGATTAGGAATGCTGAGCGTGTTATTGGTACAGCCTTCCTCTCTGCCACTCTCTATACCAGGAGCGTGCCTCAGGAAGTCAACATGTACTGACGATAACTCATATCCTGCTCATCAGTATTCCATTCTGCCCTCTTGTACAAGGCTGCGTACATTCAGGGGATCACAGAGGCTCATCATCCTGATAGGATATCATTATCCTGATCTCGTAAAGTTTTTTTTTATACAATACATATAGTGCCCCTGATTGTTGCAGCCTTGCCGTCAGTTTAAGCTACTGCTTCTCATTGGTATATTGTTTGTATTTGCTACAGCCTTTCAACTTCCCTTTTATACACTTTTACATCATTACCCCCTGGTCATGAAATTGTTTACATTTTATGTATGTTTTCATGTCCTTACCCCTTTTATTGTTTTCGTTTGAAGCTCCATGTTCAACCAATTTGCATTGTATATATTATATTCAATGGCTGAATAAAGTATCTATCTATCTATCTATCTATCTATCTATCTTACTATCATCTATCTATCTATCTATCTTCTATCTATCTATTACTACGCGGCGTCCAATAGACAGACCTGATTCATCGCTTCTTATTCATCATGAAAGATTTAAGTAACGTCTAAACCAAAACTACTTTATCTAACCCAATAGAACTTGAATAGATTCGATGTACGTCGCCACATTCCTCTACATTTGCACCGATGTAAACGTTCCTGGTATTCCCAATGTTTCAACATTGAATATTATAGAAAAAAGTCGCAGTGACGTTTACTGTATACGATCCGATAATGTTTTCATCACGAGCTATTTAAACATGTTTATGACAGCATCCCTTTTCATAGTGATAAGGTTGAACTGCAACCTCTCACTAACACATGGATTTTTTTTCACCCATTTAGATTGATAAATCATAGCGAAAAGCTCCGCACCAAATCAGATATGTTTTTGTTATATAACACTGAATCCTTCATTTCATAGTTAGGCCTATATCGATTACAGAAAGCTTTGAAATATAGCTTAGGTGGAATATAGATCAAATATAGATTATCAATTGTCGCAGGCATCGAGAATTGCCTTACCTGTAAAGTCGATCAAACTAGTTCAAGTCTTTCAGTTCCAATTGCCCTAGTGCTTGTATCGGACGACCTCGCATCAGTCATGACTACGCGTGTGAACATCGTGATTCCCACGAGAACTTGTGAACGACACGGTATTCTCGTGATTAACAACACTCTCGGTACTCTTCGTCGAATATCTTACCAACCTGGGACAACTGGGGGGAGACTAATCAAATCTTCCTCCAAAAATACCTGTTCTGAAACACGATCTGAATGCTGTTTTAATACTTTGCAAAAGATGTCAAACTAGCCGTAATGTGCAGACCTCCACCACCCTCTGCAGACATATTTAGTGTGTAAGTGTGTGACACCCTTGATGAATTCGACTCATTCATCAAATAACGATACTTCTTCCTTGGAAAATGCTTGTGTTGTGCGAACGAGCATGCCATCAGGATGATATAGATCGAGGTAATTCATGATAGCAGCGAATCTAATTCGCTGCCGATTGGTCGCACCCCACGTGGTAGCTGACCTGACAGTCCTCGTGATCATCGTGTATGTCAACTCTCTGCTGACAACTATAGCTGTGTTTTCCCCCGCAGGCGGAGCCGGACGCTGCCAGTAAATGCTATAAATTCATCCACATGATGAATGTTCGTAAATAAATCGATTCAATGCCTTTGCGCTCGCTGGGAAATGCCTTTAACATTGATCAGAGGGACTGAATTCTACTTCTTCCGTAACGACGTCGCTCCAATCCTCTCTTCAGAATTGACTATGAACCTCGCCTTTGTCCTTCATCTCATGTCTTATTGCCATCCAAACATTGGCAATCCACGTTGCGTCAGAGTGGACTTGTTCCCCAAATCATATACAGGTACGGTTTTGTCGCACCAGCTCGATGAACTCTTCGTTGATTTTTTTTTTTAAGAACGCCGTATGGGGAACTATACTAGCCTATGATTACAAACTTAATCATACCAGTGTAAAAAGGATGTTTTAAGATTTTCATGACGTTAATGTAGTGTTTCAAATTTACGAATGACGTTTTCAATGGTCGAAATGGATATGTGATAATGGTTGAATTGAATGGATAAACTGTTTGCAAAAGGTTCTGTAACTGGTTATTACCACAAGGTAAGGTTCCTAAAACATGTAGTCGAACATCCTTATACGTTTCAACAACGTTTTAGTGTTGCTTGTGTACTACCTTGCATGTCCTGTATAAGTCCTCCACCTCTCCAACGCGATTACTTCTATTATTTCATTGCACTTCTTTGACTACAACTCCCGTGATAACAGGGAAGGGAACGCGCAGGTGGCGGGTGAATCGCTACATGATCGCTTCGAGAAAACGCGCCCGCGCCCGCCCACGTCCGCCCCTACCCGCGCCTGTGTTCGTGCCCGCATCCGCGTCGCGCCTCGTGTAAACACAAGTTTAAGTAGTGCATGCAACGTTTCATGAATCTTTCCGTCTCATTACTACAGTGTTTACCTTCTCCAAATAATATGTCCGTCGGCAGCCTCACACGTATTTGTAAATAAAAAAATCGGCCATCACACTCTGATGCGAACTCCACATATTCTGAATTTCTGAAGTGGATGATTTTGTTAAATCATGGAATTATCGTGGGGCACCAATGTATTTACCCCTGCCCCCAAACGCGCTTGAATCCTGTGTTAAGACTGGTGTACAGGATTGATGGAGAGATCAAATCGCAAGAACACCACAGAGCCGAGCGCAACTGTTCAAAATATCGCGTGACCGTAGTCCGGTTTTTCATCTCATATAACAACGACACAAGGAAACTTATAATGTCACTGACACGCATATATAATGGCTCGAATATCGGATGTTTGAGAACTACCCTCCAGCTCCAGTATTCGTTCTCTAGTGTTTTGTTCTAAACAATTGGCAATGTACTTGTGATTTTGTTCATAAACCTACTCCAATTGCTACTGTGGCCTCCAGCAGACGGGATTTGGTGTGTGATTGATCATTCCCCCTGTTTGATTGCTGCTTTCAGCACTGTCGATCACATGTTCTGAATCTCCTCGATACGCGCTTCCGGGTTCGCCTGTGTCATATTGCCACAACTTAACAGTTGGACTTGTCGTTTGATCATCTATTTCAGCTATCCAAACCTGTCACTCTATGCCTGTCTACTCATTGCTGGGCTTCTGTTCGTATTCACCTGGCGCCACCACAGGCATGAGTTACATCGCCTTCCCTGTTCTCGCTTCGTAACAGCGACCGTGTAGGTATTCTCAAACGTGTTCATGCGATATAACAGAGGCAATCACCATTGCAATCTCTATGGACATCCGCCGAGTGTTCTCTGCAAAGCATAACCCTTACCTTTCATTCGGTCTAGATTTAGGGTTTTAGCTTAAATCTAATCGTGCCATGGTCGAAATAGGATTTCCTCTAATGTATCCGGACCGGGCCTGCTAATTTCAACCTACTCAGGTTAGAAAAAAATCATGATCATGCATGTATTTGAAGCTTCATGATCGTCGGCTTGTTAGCTCGGAACAGTGTGTTGCATGCCAAGTGAAAACGTCTGCTCAGGAGCGAATGAAGAGGGTTCCTGTTTAGAGTGGCAGGGCAACGGGAAACCTAATGCGCATTACAAAACCCTAACATATGCTGAAGACACGGTTGTTACTGTCCGTCCACAGAGCAAAAATACTGATGATCCTATGGTTAAGCCCTTCACAGTTGGTATGATACTATTTTCTAGAACCTAGTGTTTCCTAAAACAAGCATGAATTGTTATTTTGGGAAAAACGGGAAGACCCAACTGCTTGTTGATACATGGTGATTATGAAATACACAGGTCGACAGCACGAATACCTAGGGCAGCCTTTATTACCTAAAACACTAGACTGACTGAAAACCACATGATAATTGCGAAAGGCAACCAAAGAATGTGTTCCTTTGAACAGAACAACCTCCCAGTTGCCAAACTATCCAAGTCCTATTTTACAACCCTCAATTTCAGCGTTTCTGACGTCCTGTTTGTTACTACGAGAAACAACCTTCAGCCAACTGGGACAAATCGGATTCGTTACAGAATAGATGCTCACGGATTATATGCCTCAGTAGGCCCGGTTCGAAAAAACTCTATTAAATATGGTTTATACGATCATAGTCGCAGCAAAATAGAACGGTCGTTGTTCTCGATCTGTATAGCTAGGGCAGGACTGAGAAATTGACAACATCTATTGATGATACCTGGAAAACGTCAGATGTTTTGAAATAAACATAATATGTTGATATGAACACTGTGGGTGCCTGATATTCCCCGGCCATTTTTGTTTAGGAGTGATAACCCTCATTATGCCAATCAATCCCTAAATGTCTGATTTACATCTCCTGTGCGGTTATCCCCCATTTGGCCATTACCTGCGGCACCACGATAATAAGTGGCGAGATGATAAAAAAGTATTTTCATTATTCAGCAATTTGATCTATGACATCATATCCCTTAGTCGGAGCGTCGACGACGTTTGCAAGGATTACGGACACCCTGATACCGACTAGGTGCATTTCGCGATTGGCAGTTGTGATTCACAGGCTCTGACACTCTCTGTCTGAAATATGATACTGGGGGGTTAGGCATACTTCACTTCAATACAGTAGTGACATGTGAGTTACTCCAATTTCTAAACATTACTGACAAATATAAAATCGCATCTCTGGTGATACGTTTCGAACGACTGACAATATTTATCCCCACTCGCCTAAATTCATGTTATCTACTTCTCTATAGCCTCAAGCCGTAACAAAATACGCTTGAAATGGACCAATTATCAGTAGCCGATTCAGTAAGTATATTCTTAGAAGTATACCGAAATTTAGGACAAGACACCAGCAGATGTTTTATGCACCTTGAATACAGCTAGAGTAAGGATCGAGTCAAATCATGTGTCAAGCATGTATTACCAGCCGCAAAAAATATAACGATCGTGTTTGGGTTCTGTAGCGGTTAGGGCAGGGCCCGAAGACGAGATATGAAAATCAGGCTATATTTATGACAGCTAATAACGTCAGATGTATTAACATTACACATAATATGTTGATATAAGACACAGTTGCGGAGATGATAATCACCCGACCTTTTCTCCTTGAGAGGCAATACCTCGATATGTCAACCAATCCCGCAAAAGTCTCTGATTACATCTCAGTCACTGGGAGGTGATCCCCCATTTGCACATACATGGGGACGAACGGATAATATTGATGATTAAAATTTACATCCATTCCATTAGAGGTATATGACATAATATACAGTAGACGAGGACGACGTTTCAATGTAAAGAAACCATTTGACACCCTGAGGCAGAGAGGAAAGTGCATTTGAGATAGGCTTTCACGATTTTCAGCTACTCTCTGCTGACATGAGATACTATATAGCAGGAGTAATTCTATTGTCATTAGTAGTGAATATGAGCTTCCTCAGTTTCTTAACAGTGATTTAAACTTAACAAAAAAAAAATGCTGGAATACCTATAGCAGTTCTGGTAATATCTTTCGAAACGACTGATTCCGTTTCTTTTCCTATTTCGCCATGGGTTGCCCAATTGGGATTTCCTCTGGGGGTTCTATTGAATGGTGAGAAGTGGAGAGACCAACCACCGTATGTTTAGTTCGTTGTCGTTCCGTTATTGCTTTTCTACGATGAAGTTAAACAATAACAAAGATAATTATGATGAGAATGAAAATGGGAGAGGAAGTGCACTAGAAACCCTGGTGGGCTATCAAGAAGCAGCACACTCCTTGAAACAAGTATACCAAGGCACGTTTCTTTGCAAAACAATAAAATCAACATATTTACATATTCTACCCCCCCCCCCCCCTAATCCACGTACACTTTTTACGAGGTTAGTAGCAACGTTGGAAATTTAATTGATATTATTTTGGAAGATATGTACATTTGTACAGACTTGATTTATGAGGTTATATGAGATTTATTCCACATAACAGGTAGACATTTGGAATGATTGACAATCAGAATGACTGTAGAATGATGGATGCAAGTCCGTAGCTTATCTAGTGCTGTAGAATTGTTTTGTTTATAGAATGTATTGAACCTTAGGAAGGAGTCCATTCACTATACGGTAGGTGAACGTTAGAGCAATATGTGAAGTGATTCATACATCAATTTTAGAAAATTTAAGGAAGAGAACATCGGAGTAGTGTTTGTACGTGGCGAGGCTGAAGTAATATCCGTATTGCTCGATTCTGGACGACGTAAACAAGGCGACATTATGGGCCTTGACCGGGTGCGAGCAAGCTGGATAAATAGTTTTCAATAATCGACGTAGGTAGTAAGATGTATTTTAATTTGGAGATTACACCGATTTCCAACTTACCAACGTGCTTTTTATAAAAGAAATTTGATCACTCCAGGTCAAAATTGAGTCAATGCTAACACCAAGGACTTCTATAGCAATCAACAGCAGCAGAGAGTCTTAACCATCATCTATATGGCAATTTGGGTTGGGTTTCTAGAATTGAATACAATGTATTCGTTTTTTCCACATTAAGGGAAAGTTATTTACTGCAAACCACGCATTAAATTATTGCAACTCCCCACAGACTAGTCTATCCAAATGTGTAGCATCGTCCCCAGTGAAAAAAAAGTGAGTATTTCAGCAAAGAGAACCTTCAAACATTTATTTGATAACATTGCTATATCATTAACGTATACTATGAACAATAAGGGTCCCAGTATGGAATGCTGTCGCACGCCGCTCTTCATGGTGAGAAGAGATGAGAACTTCCCACGAGACAAGTACACTCTACTTGTAAGTAACTATCAACCCAAAATTTTCAGTGCCACGATTCTCATACTTGGCCAATCGACGCTACGATCAATTGTCTCGAAGGCTTTAGACAATCTAAAACACACCTATTGTATAATATCTTTCACGATCCAATGCACACCGTGGTTAAGTACTGGAAATCTTAGCATTTTGAGCGGATCTGGTAAAACCCCAGATGTGAAAGATAAGTTAAAAAGAATATGGCAGTGGCGTCAGAATGAATAGAATGATTCGTTTGATTAATGTCAGGTCTTAAAAATCACAGCCAGCACTTTTTTTGACTTCATGTTAGATATGCACCTTAGCCACATCATTGACAGGGGAGAGAAACAATGAGTCATGATTCATACATTCTATATGTGCTTTTGCATAGATCGGTGGTTATATACCTTTGGCTAGTGAGGGCGCCATGTTTACAAATCTTCGTTGAACTCATTAGCTCCTAGTGGTCATCATTATAATACCTGGTCAACTGTTTCAAGCTGTCTGGCTATTTTCGCGGTTTTGTCTTTTCCTAGAATATTATTTTTTATCCTCCAATACCTCACACTTCCCTTGTGAGGAAGAATTCCGAAGCGCCTGAATACGACGCCACTTGATCTGTTCAATAACCCTTTTATGATCAGTTTATTGTCCATCTCTGGTACGGTATAATTGTTCGATGTTGTCTGTTTGAGAGAGTGAGCACTTCCCTAGCAGGCGAGCTCTCTTTAGCAAGAATACCACTAATAAACTTCAAATGAAGTTAATTCTGCATTTTGGGCAAGGGGGCGATTTGGGAAAATGTGGAATTAAGGGTCCGTCGCACTCCTCTTCCTCCCATCGTGGAGCAGTAGACTTTCGGGGCAAGCATGTTCTTCAGCAAGTCCCAATACTATCGCAATGATCCGTACTGACAGGGACCCGGGAGTTCATCTATCTCTGTGATAGCATATGACTCCTAGCTAACAAGACTCACTTATGCAGCGCATCAACATTATTTATGATGCCGGTTGGGTATATAATGTGGTTTTGGATTTTCCTAAGTAGCATAGGAAGATTTCGATGACGTGGGGAAATTTTGCATATGAACCGAAGTGGGTGGACGTTTCATCCTCATCCTCTTTACATTAAACGCACCCCCACGTATAAGAGTTTTGAATGACATGAGCTCACTGATAACGAAAAAATCAAAAAACGGGTTCCACCTCGGGTCACCCACCAATTATCCACGCCCAGTGCCTCTACCATGCTACATACCCACCCTTCACACTGACTAAGCTCCGAAATTCGTAATCCGATTTTCTGTCGATTCAGCGTTAATGGGGTCAAAGAGAGCCACCAAGATAGTAAAAAGGAACTTGAATATTTTTATTGGATAAAGAAAAAGTTCACACACACAAACACAAATTGCCAGTCAATCTGGTATCAATCTAATCTCGGCTGAAGAAACAACCCCACTACAACCTGATTAGTGACAATCGACGCATTCAGAACTAGTTTCTTGGTGCTTTTTTTCATTCTTCAAACCTATTTGTCTCACATAACGTTCCACAATTCCTAAGCTCTGACGTCATATAATAGGGTTCGCCGACTGTGTGTCTATGTGAAGAGTCCTCGTTGATAAGAGCTGCGCTGTTGCGCAATTTCGATCACGTGACCGTCATCGACACTGTGAGCGATTACTCCAACTTTCAGTGCTCATTTACTTGCCAAGTCGAATCGATTACGGTACTATATTTATTGAATAACATAGAAAGCGTGCACTCTGCCCGTTCATGCAACAACGTGTTTATATATAATCTTCAAATCACGTCCAATGAGACGTCCTTCTGTATATGTACTACTTTAGTGAACGATTAAACTACTCCGGTCCGCATACAAACGTCCTTTATCAGTAAATGCTACTCTAACAGTGTATATACCGTGGCATAATCCCTGGCTGCAGCTGTCTCGTGAACAAACTTTATCACTTATATTTGGTTTCTGCCCCGCTGATCTAGACAAAATTTCCTCACTTGGGATGTTTTCCACCTATTGATGATCGTTCAATAGTCTTCGCTGTGTTGGATTTACATCTTTAGTTCAACGAATCATTGCAGGGGTGCCCTAAAATCCGTTATTTACCAATTTACCTTTCTAGAGGCCTCTCTAATCCCTCGTATGGCATTCTTGTTTCTGTCCCATCCTATATCCTTATCTTTTGCTGATGACACTAGCCTGTCGACTAGTTCATTACTTCATTAGTACCCATTCTGCCGGTCGTCTGCCTCGCAAGCGCAGGCCTACTGTCACACGTGGCAGATCTTTCTAATCTAAAAGGTTTTACTGTAACTAGCGGGGTTGTTGATAGCTATAGTCCCACTCTCGACTCCAAGTAAGTTTGAATAACTAATCAACTCTCGCAGGCATAACGAAACTATTCCTTAGCATCACTTCTGGGAATGGCAGACCTAGTTATCTTTAACTGCTGCGGAAACGTTCATTACGACGCTGCATTTTTCTGAATGTGCGCCTCTATGCAACGTGGCTTCCTTTTCCCGCTTGGAACTTTTGAAGGTCTAATGTCGGTTGTCCCCGTTATCAATGTTATTATTATCAATATTTTATTATTATTATTTTATTATTATTATTAGTTTATTATTATTATTATATTATTTATTATTATTGCTGTTGTTGACGTCAAAACAACTGCAGCGAAGATTGTCTTTCGGTGGCCAGGAGGTAGCCTCGCGATTGTCAAATTGGATTAAGCGCATCCTAGGCGGGAAGCTAGTTCCAGGCCGGAATCGTCACAACTTGGCTAAAACTGTCACTCTCTATAAATTGTTCATCATGAGACACACGCTACCAGCCGGATCGTCACAACTTGGCGCTTAAAACTTCATCTCTCTATAAAGTTAATCAGGAGACACGCGACGGGCCCTGGTTGGTTGCTTTGAGTAGTGTGAATGGATCGCGATTCTCGGTGACGATTGACCACCAACCCTGTGCTGAGAGTTATTGGTACTGTTCCGTATTTCACATGAATATGCATGAGTAGGTCATCCAGCGATTGGAAATTATAAAAAAAATAGTTTTGAACAGCTGAAAATGTGAGTAAAAGTGGAATTTTCTATTAGTTCCGGTCAGAAGAATACCCCATGACATTAGCTGGCGATGGTTCTGAAAATAATTCAATTTTGATCAAGACAATTTCGATGGGGTTCCGTTCTTCGATCCGACTGTCGAATCTTTTCCGATAATTAATCTATCCCATTATATCAAGAAAAAGAGCCAAATAATTGTGGTGGAGTCGCTGGATTTCAGACAGAGGGAGATTCTCCAGACAGTGCTGCTTAGCTCTAGAGACGGACAATGACAAGCCGTACCGTGCGTGGTCTTGTTGTTGTTGTTGTTTTCAGTTTCGGTACCGCCGTCCGTTTCCACTATTCATATCTGCCAATTGTGTGACCAGGCGTTGGAGGGGCATTAAGATCGTTCTGGAGTTAATGCGGGATTCACATCCACTACTCCACCTCCCGATACATGATACAATTATCAGCAAACAAGCGGATACCAGAGCTAACAATATTGAGAAGATCGTTTATGTGAAGTAGAAAGAGGAGTGGCCCCAAGACAGTATCTTGGGGGAACACCCGAGATGACGTTTGTCACCATCCTGACTTTTCACCACTGACCACGACCCTTTGAAATCGTGATCACAAAAAGTAGTTAATCCAATCAGAGTAATAGAATTCGGATTCATACCCACGAGTTTGTAAATGAACCTTTATTGTGTGGGACCCCACATCAAATGCTCTTGAAACATCCAAAATAGCTATATCTATCTGAGTTTTCTCATCCAGGTGGGTTTGCCAATCTGAAAAGTAGGAATTAGCTATGACTCACAGGAGTTCCTCTCCGAAAACCATGTTGTCTGTTTGTAAGCACCCTGTGATTTTCTAGATGACTCATGATCTGGTAGTGAATAATATTTCTAATATTTTGCTACGGATAGAGGTGAGTGAGACTGGGCGATAATTTGAAGCCAGGGTTTTATCGAGGGGGACCTCGCCAGTGTCTAGTGATCTCTGAAAAATCAACGTGAGGGGTTTGAGTATCTCTCGGCAGTGATTTCAGAATCTGGGTGGATTTTAGTAGGGGCAGCAGCTTCTTCGGGTCTAGCGTGTTCAATAATTTTAAGACACTTTCGGCACCAATAGTAATAGGCTCCAAAATGTGTGCTTTGGTTTTATTGTCATACACCAGATTCACGTTTTTGGAAATGTCAGGTATGCCAACAGTATCGGCCCTAAGGCTTTTAATGAAGCCGTAGATTTTTTGTCGATTCCAAACATATGTGTGCGCACAGAGGATCTTGATCTATAATGTGACAACATAGAAGTTAGCCCGGCAAACTGACTTGACCTATTACCTTGATATCCAAGAAGTATGCCTTATGATGCACAGAAATAAATTTAACTCGTCTCAATAGTTTTTTTTCTAGAATTTTGTCAACCAAAATCACGAAAACACCGTCCCAAATGAGCCTCAGATTTCATAGAGTACTCTGGATTCCTTACAGCTTCCAGGGCCCTAAGGCGGGTCCTGGACATAGGGACCGTTCTGTTCATCAACCTTCCACCCCAACAACCCGTCCACCGCTTTTTTCTTAATCATTATCAGCCTCTGATGACGGTTACAACTGGCAGTCGAAAGTTTGCACGACAGTGCGCAGAGCAATTTTTGGAAACTCCCCTGACGGAAACCACACATCCTACCAGCACGAGACATCACAGACCCCACATCCATACTATCAATAACAACATCCAAAAGATGCGATGAATTGGCAGCGTTTTCGGGAATTGGTGTCAGTTTGAAAATGACCCGTAATGATAAAGTTTTAATGGGCAGGATCTCCTCATACCCTCCGAGCTACTAGTTGTGGCATGTGCACATGCAACCGTGAAATGACTTAGGCCTACCTCTGCAAAACAGATTCGTTTGCATTTCCTGTGATAATTGGTCAGTGTTGTAGTGGACAAGTTCGTCGGGATTTAGGGTCAAATGTCATTGAAGAGGCATAATACGACCATGGTGTAAAATATTGGAATTCGGCAGTTTCCTTGATAATTGGGCAACAGTGACATGGACTACTGCTACATACGGGGCGTTCAGTAATGTAAGGTCTAAGGTCATTAAAAGGTAATATGCTATAGCTATCATGTTACAAACTAGGGAAATCTGCAGAATGTTTTCACTCCTACATATTGAGTTGGATTTCCTCTATAGTTGGTCCAATGGTGACATGGACTACTGTTCAGAGATGTTCAGAGATGTAAGGTCGGAGGTCATAATAAGCTATTCTGCTACAGAAAATAAGCTGTTACGTTACAAACTGTGGATACTGCAAATACTTCTACACATAAACACAGAAGTCCAAAAGTGAAGCAACTCTTCAAAACTCCGTTAGACGGTATGCGTTGGTGTTATTACGTTTCCTTCTGAGGATTGGCTTCTGAGAGCCCGAGTCTTCCCCCCCCCCCCCCCCTGAGTCTGATCATTGTAGCACTGAGGTGTTCACATAGCAGGAGGGAGGGCAGGTCCATTTTGCCCATGCCAGGGTACCAACATGTGAAACGAATGTAAAAATCATCGTGAATTGTGGGATTGCCATCAGCGCCATCATTGATTAACGCGTAGTGTAAAAATAATTTCGAGGTTGGCTCTGATTCTGAACAGCTTGCGTTTGGTCTCTCGTGCAATTCCTTGCAGGCTCAAAGTGGTGCATCCGAGGATACGCTACAGAATCTCTATGGTCGTTATCGAATACTTCTCATTCCGATTTTGCAATCTGTCGTGTACAAAAATGTAACCCAGTGTTTTACTGAAGTTCAAAAACTTTTTACTTCAGGACTAACACTGCTCGGGCATGACGAGCAAGTGGATTCTCTACCGGTTCACCTAAACTCGTGAAAATTGTGGGGACAGACCATTTTACCTCACTCCGTCACCGCAAAAATGAAGTGGAGGCGCCGAGCCCTTACCACTATCTGCAAGAATGTCTCGAAGCCTGTTAACTTGACGCAGGCTTACCGGATAGGCCGACCTCCACTCGAGACAGTTCGTTCCGAAACCCTCTCCAGAACAAACTAAAAGAAGTTCAGCCATCCAATCTGTTGCGAATGCATTCACTACAAGAAGTATACATCGCACGGACGTAGACACACCTGGTTGTCAAGCTATGTATCATTTCTCAAATTGTTCATTGTTAGTTTTTGTTCAACAGGTTGTAGTAGTCCCTGCTCTACTTGAATCTCACTCTAGCTACAGTGTTTATCCCTGAGACCTTCACATATACCCAATAATTTGTGGGGCCTCCTCACCATGTGAACAGACACAAAAAACAAACCACTTGCTTTTTTTCTAGGATAGCTGCCATCCTGCATTGGTTGATTGGAATTCCAAAACTACATGAGACTCCATCCAATGACTTCGCCATAGCAGACGTCGTTCATTGCCACTTTGAGCAGATTTCCGGGTTAAAACTATCCTTCCATAGTGAAAACTACACTCATTAATATCGAAATATTCAGAAAAACATGTGTTGGATAAATTTTTTTTTTTGGGGGGGGGGGGGATCGGAAGTTGAGTGTCCGGAATACTACCCAATATATTGAAGTCTCTCGAGTCGAAATTTCCCCAACTGGTAGTGCAATACGTTTGCCCCATAGCAAGCTGATGCCACGTGGGTAGGAACTTGTCTCGGTCACTCCATCAAGATGCGGACACTTATTCAAATTAGCCTATCATTTTACGATTGTGCAATCACTGTATTTGTCATCACGTACCTGGAATATCACAAAATTTTCTACGACGGATGTTTCCAATTTGGGGCCGAAGAAAAATTCTCAGACCCGCTTATCATGCTGGCTGAACCAACTAACATCCAGTGATGTGAATCCTTTCCGAAAGTTGCTCGTTCGAAGAGGCATGGTGCCAGTGCTTGAGATTTGAACTACTCGCGGCATGAAAAAGTCTTCCGCACAGGATGAGGGTTGTGATGGTGTGTTTAATAGTGTTGTCTTTTATGGCATAAACATTTAACGGATAAAAAATGCCGTGATTCCCAGTGCAAGCTTCTGGAATCCTCACGTCGACTAGTCATGGTTGACTCGGGGGAATTACTATAGACAGACATATTTCCTAAGCAGGCGCTCTCAAGGTCGTCTTCGGAAGCAGCGATGTGAACACAGGAAATTTAGGTCTTAACTCGCGATCGTTGTTGTCTCGTCAATTGCTCACCCGTGATGTTAAATGAACACGATGTCCTACGTGCTTCCGCATCCCCAGAAGTAGAGTGTATAGATCGTAAGCACATTAATGAGGGGCAAACGCACCTAAATTTAAAACGTACCCCTTCAAGTATACAACATCCGTTGTGAGATACTTATCGATTAACGTGATATGGACAGACGAGGTACAGTGATGGTTATGAAAAGATTCAGTAATATATATGTATTACTCCTGCCTGATATTGGGACCTGAGTTTGCGACAGCAACCTAAATTAGGACTACATTCAATGCTACCAAGTGCAGTGCGAAAATGCGTGGATATTAAATGTTCAACAATATGGGCAAACTTGCAGTGCGCTGCGTCGTTAACACCGACTCATTTGATATATTCTCTTCACTGGAAGAGAAAGCAACATGAGCACAGCCTAACAGTGTCCACAAAACAAAAACAAAAACTGAATATTTATAGAAAAGAGCAATATATAATTATTGTTCGCATCTGCGCAGTTGGTATCCTGGATTACCCAAGCAATATAACCTCACTGATGCTTTGAAACGTATATATGTTTAACTTTCTGACTTCGACGAAACTGTCTACGCGAAGCGATTGTTGGGAAGTCTTAGGTCGTTGCAAAGATATGAGATGGTTAGCTAATTTTTCAATCCAAACTGCCACTGTCCATTATGCAATGGAGTTGGGCATGGCGCGTGCGAAGGAGCAGTAAATATAGGTTCGTTTGGGATTCAGTCATCGCGTTGTTGCGATTAACCAAGTTTATAAAAGCCAATTTGGTGTGGAGGAATTTTCACGGGTCACTGGATACCGGCCTGCGCTACTATTTGCAAGGTATTCGTACAGTTAGAGCGTTTCTTATTTCTAAATGACTTAATTAGTGACCTGGTAACCTCCTCTAACACTATCGCATGATTTATGTGAGGTGATAGTCCTTGGATAAGCATAGTGCACCCGAATAATCACGTGAACAAGAAAAAGAAGATGAAATAAATCTAATTCTGGACTAACTCTTTTTACGAAAATGTCGTTGCGTCCACAACCTGTGGATTTCATCAGGCCAACTGATTCTGAGGATTGGTAACGTGATAGGCGGCCAGGAATCTTCTTCAGCGCTCGGTCCCAGGTATGCGATGAGACGACCCGGAGTCCACCAAGGACCTCGGTCAAACGAAGTCCAGAACTCGGCCGTTCACAACCACATAAAGTCTACCGGCCTCCCTCTCAATTCGGAAGACGCCATCATTCTGTGGAGAGCGGTGGATTGAGCGCGGGGTGCGTGAACAGGTGCATGAAGCGGTCTGGGAAAGGGTCGAGCAGCCGTCTTTAAACAAGAAAGGTGGACCCAACGTCGTTTCCGTAAAAAAAGGGAGTCCAGAATTAAGTTTAATGTCAACTTGTGTGACTGTTGCTGGATGGATAATTTACAGACATGGGGGACGAGGCAGGGACGCCATGATCCGAGAACATTATTCATGATAGAGCCAGAGAACAAAACCCTCAGAATAAACCTCAGGAACCCATGGGGAACAAATGCGCATTACAGAGCTTTCTAGTGACAGCGTGTACGCATAATCACGGCCAGTAACGTTGCTGCTATGCAGACAAAGCATGACAGACGAAACAACATCCAGTTAGTCACTTTTTCCGATTACGTATCGAGCAGAGGATAAAACTTAACCCCAGGAAGAATGCAGACCATGGATTTGAACCTCTTGTCACTGCGAACCATCCACCCAATACATGAATGAAACCATGTCTTTTTGGTGGTCGCTGATGCGGAATAATGAACGTGAAACACTTATGTACAATAGAAGAAAAAACAACACACGTGACAATGTGGGTCACACAAAAAATGGAATAAATAACAACAAATAACAGGAATGGGGAATATCACACGCAGACGGTAACATTTAGGTCCCCCCCCCCTCCTCCTCGAAATTGACATTTTTACTGTCATATAGCTTGACCACTATATGACCACTTTATCGATCAGTGACTGAGCTGGTTCGTTATGAGGAGAGTGATTAAGGCATACAGCGGCAGAAGTTGAACTTCATTTTGAATGACAGTTTCGAATGACAATTCCGAATTCCCCAAAATTGTTTCAACACGTGGTAAGGTATTGACAGGAGTCATACGTTACCACGAGGCAGGTTTTCACCAAATTAAACTAGACGCTATTCTCCCTGGACCCTGAGGATGTTTTTTATTCACCGAAGTAGTATATATAAACACATCTCTTGTATATTCCGGAATAGAATCGCTCGCCCATCGGTAATTAGTACCGCTATAAATGCTAATAACGAACGTAGAAGCAGCATTAGTCTATTGGCTAGTTACACTGGAGCTGAAGATTAGAGATAAATAGTGGGACAACATTGTATATTGTTTTACAGAAGCGCATCGACCCGATCCCAAGACTGCTCCTGCGACCAAGCAAACAGTACCTCTACTCGGCTTGTCATGGACAGCTAACGCTAACGGAAAACAGTATGGAGGGCGCATGCTCTAACTGATCACGATTGCAAGGATCCGAGTTTGCAAAAACAACAACTTTTAAACAAACAAACGAACGACGAACGAACTAACGAACGAAGAACGAAAAGAACGAACGACGAACGACTCTGAAATAATAATAATAATAATAATAATATAGTAATAAAAAGCATAATCATGGATATAATATAATAATAATATGGGGGGCCCGAGTAAAACAGTTCGAAGAACCGGTTGCTCGCCACGTCAACCTGATAGAGTATAGGCATACCGCAAAATAAGATGTGGTGAGATTCCCCTGAAAGTGGCGCCAACCAATTGGGGGCGGTGCCCTGACTCGAGGAGAAACGCAGATATCATCGAATAGGTTTACTGTCACACCGGGGGCTTCCGTACTGTCTTGGTTGCGTGAAATAGAGGGACTACTGGGATGGATAGGTCGGGCCAAATTCCGTGGGTTAGCTGATTTTAACCGTGTTTTTCGTCGCGGTATTGGGGTGTTCGTTTAAGTATTTCTGAGTTCCGTCACGCTTTATTGGAGGACTCATTGTCACAATCGGGCGTTGGTTTTAGGGTCGATGCCTCGTTTAGGCCATCACTACGGTTGGTTTGACTGGGTTGAAACCTTTCCGAAATTCTGGGTTGGGTTTGGGTTTTATAGCAAGCTGATTTCCGAATTGTGCTTGGGGGTAATTCATTGTTGATGACCGTCGCATTGACGGTGGCAATGTTGTCACTTTCACGTGTATTGTACTTGGTGTAGGATTTGTGTGTGCTTGTTGTTTTGTTGTTTTGGATTGGTCAGGATTTTGTCATGTGATTTTCATTATTATTTACATCCACAGTAGTAGTGTTATATATTCTTTCTCCAGCCCGCCGACATTAACAAGCGAATTATTCAAGATTTTGTGTTGTTTCGTTTTCCCTCCAGTGCTACCAGGGTTGGGTACGTACTGGGAAGTCAGCTTGTCGATCGTTATATATAACTTTGCCTGGGGATTGTATACCAGGCCGGCGAGTCGTGTGAAGCCTGATTGCTGTAATCGTAAGCTTCAGTCTTGAGTGAGATCGAGTCATGGGATACAGTGGTTATTCGAGATCAGTGTTTGACCTGAGCTGCGCTTTGTGAATCGTAGGAAATTTATATATTTTTTGGGAGGAAGATTGAGTATTTGGAATTGAGAGAGATTGAGTATTTTTGTCAATTGGAATTGTCAATTGTCAATATAATTTTTGGAAAGATTATGTTTGTGTGAATTTCTGAGACGTTTATTTATCCTATTTTAATTTTTATATTTATTTTTACTAATAAAAAAGTAATAATTCAGAGCTTAGGGAGGGGAATCTAATTTTGTGTGTGTGAATGTGAAAGAGCTCATTTGAATCGGAATTAGGCAATATACTTGGGGTGATTTGGATACTTCGTATAGGAAAGTTGAGGCGGGCGATACGGTTCAGTGCAGGAGTATATTTCCATTGTCCTTTGTTGTGTAGTATATATATTCATATTTTCTACCGACAATATTTTGTAGGCCTAAGGGCAAGATACTAGGTCTTCTTGTTTCTCCTTTGCAACAGGCAGTCTCCCGGCGGGACTGACGAAGGTATTCACTTCATTTTCACGCACTCTGTCAGTACAAAAGTTCTAAATATATTGTGTATGGCAAGAATTCAGAAGCAGAGACCAGACCATTCAACCGCAGTAATGTCTTAGACGACAGACGTCGCGAAGGAAGAGTAGTGCGTTGGGTGTTGGTGCTCCAACCATATCGTTGGCCTGCACGAGGGCATTAAAAGAACGGAGAATGTCGGTGCAGACTATATAAGCAGATGTGCACATACTGACGGTTAGCTGGAGTCGGAGGTAACTTGGTTGGGTATGGCAACCAGGTTATCGCTAGCACCCAAGTACCTTTCCTAGCTATGATGGCTTACAACCATGACGATCTGATAGAACTGTTGTGACCTTGCTCCTAACGATGGAAAGTACCAAGTTTTGTGGGAAAGTGACAAAAATTGGCTGAATTATAGTAAACTGGGGGTTGAGAAAAAACCGTATACAAACTACGACTCCTATTGTCCGTCGACAAGTGGGAATTTCTTCCCAAATAGCCATAATGAAAATTTGAAGCATAAAGAGCTCATGAAGCATGAAGAAAGAAATTCTAGAAGAGGTATGCCCTTTCACCCAGCCCCACTTTTCCACAGTTGACTATTTTCGAGGTATAAACTACCTTGCTGGAGTAAAGGAAGTTTACCCTGTCAAAACAACATATCACCTAAGAAAATGATGCAAAACAAAAAAATTTTATCGCATATTCAGGAAATTTCATTTTTGTATTTTTCAATTTGGGTTCTGCATCAATAAACCCTTTGTCAAATGATAAACAACAAACCATGAAAAAAAAAATATGCTGAACTAAATCACCCGAGCGAGCACTACGTCCGTCGGTATTCTGAAGACGAGTTTTAACACTAAACTACATGAAAACTAGGCTAATTATCCTACTTGATTATTGACGTGTGGGCACGAGATTTATGCTGGTGGTGAGGAGAGAGAGTGAGACACACACACACAAGTTAAAGTGATCGCAAAAGATCCATACTGGATTCGTTTAGTTATTTTAGTCCCTGTGTTTTTATGTGCTTATCTACCAGGGTCATTTAGATATATGGGGGAAATCTTACTCAACAGGTGTACCAAGGTGTATAATCACCGCAGTTGGCGAAAGAGGTGGCTAGCTTTTCACTATGTTAGTATTTTACTCCCAGAGTTTTGTTCTTGTTGGTTGTCAGGGTTTCAAAGTGGCACTGACAATTTGGAATGGCGAGAACAGTGCAGGATATTCTTCTTGAATGTCAGCAATAAATGGTTTCGAGTTTAATAACTAACGTCCTTGGAGGTAAGTGACTTTTTGATACCTTGTGCATTAAAGCAATGTTTTAGTAGCTTTCTCAAGTTTCCCTGTTCATACCCTCCACGTGACCATCAAGGGTTACATCATTTTTCGTTCAGGAGTGAGTGAAGATGGCCCAGGAAACGCTCATCGTTTGGCCCGATCACACAAAAGGATTACAGGTTCAGTTATGCAAGAGGTTGTACCTAGGATTTTCACAGACCTGGGACCAAACAAGAAAACAAGTGCAGCGATAGCATTGACATTTCCGGAAATATACAACAAGGAGAGCTAATATAAGGGTATATTTAATCGGAAATTTGCCAGGATTGCATTCGGCATTTAGCGTCTGGCGCAGTGGCTTCAAATTAACGCAATAACATACCAACAAATTGTTCTATCGAGCCGGAAACGCGCCCATTTGGAGGGTCGGGAAAGTGGTGTGGCTGGCGGGTTTGATTGGGACTATTCGAGTTTACAAGATCGCGATAACACCTGTGTATGAGTGACAGGAAATTATACGCCAAGAACAGGAACTGACCTTTCAGCCCTTAAAGGACCGTGAGGATTTCCCGCGAAAACATTAGAAGGACGTTCGGACTTGACCAGTGTGCCAGGCAGATCCATCAACAGGGTGAAATCAAGCTGACCGACGTCCTTGGCTTGACGGTAGGAGAGATAAGAGATACTGACCCTAACGAGGAATACCACTACCTAGGCATACTACGAAACATCGAGATGAAACACAAAGAGGTCAAGGACAAGGCATCTTGAATATTCCATGATTTGCAACCCTCATGTATGAATGAACTGAATTTGTACGCCAATAACGAGAAAGACTTCGCTCCGAAGCCCTACGAGGACAGTGAGGATTCCCGTTGGAAATTATAACGTGGACCAATGTGCCAGGCAGATCCATCAACAGGGTGAAATCAAGCTGACCGACGGCCTTGACCTAACAGTAGGATAATCCAGAGCTGCCAGCTCAATGAGAAAAACAAGATCAACGCAATAATTACGTACGCCTTACCTGTCATTACCTAAACGGCGGACATAAGCATGAGTTAGACGAGCTGGACTGGAAAGACACGGAAAACAATGAACATGTACGGGGGACTACACCCACGAACTGACGTTTGTTACCGGTGCACATCTCCATGGAGGTACTAGACCGGTGGCGAGGGGAGGGACGTGAGGGAGGTATACATTGCAGCAAACAGGGACAGAGACCCCTTGATGGAGGCTGTTGGCGGAACGGGGTGTGTTCTTGGGTATGGAAACGAAACGAAAAATGGACTAAGAGTGATTAGCGAAAGAGTACATGGAAATGGACCATCCAACCACTTTATTTCGGGTTGCCAGAAGCTAGCCGGACAAAGTATCTGGGAGACCACAACCGAGTCTGTAGCAGCTCTACACTGGTCAATATGTGATCACCACAATATGCCAGTTGCGACAACACCCAATGATGTTCAAGCACACCAGACGCAGCACTGACTACAGAACATACTAAACGATTCCTGGACTTCAAGGTGAAGCCAGATATGATCGTCACAGCGAGAAGACCTGAAGAATCGACAAGACAGCAGAGAGAAAGAACAGTGATTGATAGATGTGGCGATACCAGCGACATGAAAATCCAAGTGAAGAACAAGAGAAGACCATCAAGTATCAAGAACCGAAGTTGGGACATTCGAAGGCAAGGAAGGCAGAGGTGGTACTATCAGTGATTGGCGCTCGTTTGTAGTGAGATCCGACCTGGACGGCCACTTGCTATCCTCGAAGTGCCCGCATCATCAGAATAATCCAAGACCTCCCAGGCAAGCGACTCTCGAGGTACGGCAGTGATAATAATAATAATAATAATAATAATAATAATAATATAATAATAATAATAATAATAATAATTAATATAATAATAATAATATTAAGAATAATAATAATAATAATAATAATAATAATTCCATGATCCGCCTCGCAAACGGCAAAGCCAATACAACCAGCCACAAGGCCTTGGAGTACTTGACTCTTCTGACAACCTATAGCTAGACACGAGACAAGGGAGATTGCACCAGCTCATTATGGGCAACATAACAACTGACAAATTCCCCGTTTTTCCCAACCAACCAATAGGGTTCCTATACCCCTTGATAAGAAAGCTACACACTGAAATTCAAGATTTTCAGACTTCGACCTGTGTGACCTCAGACCTGACCCCAAACAAGGAGTCATGTAATCATCAGTAGAACTCACCTACCAAGTAGTGAGTTTCATACAATCCGTCCAGGCGGGGTCGAGTTATCGTGTTTACAAGCTAAATTTAGCCAAAATATCGACTTTCCACAAATTGTCTATTTTTGACCAAAATTCACCCCCGACCTATACCAAAAACAATAGGGTTCCTTCCTGCACCCTCATAACAAAGCTCCACACCAAATTTCAACCTGATTAGACCAACCATTCTGGACTTATTGTGTTTAACAGGTTTTTCAGACTTTTCATTTTGCACCTCGGTGACCTCAATGACCTCTGACCTGACCCCAAAACATGAGTTCAATGACTCTCATGGGAACAACACATACCAAATTATGAGCTTCATCCAATCACCCTCCCGCATCCAGGCGGGGTCGAGTTATCGTGTTTACAAGCTAAATTTAGCCAAAATATCGACTTTCCACAAATTGTTCTATTTTTGACAAATTCCACCCCCCCCCACACCCCCCCCCCGACCTACGCCAAAAAAATAAGGCTTTTTGTTGCTCCTCATAAGAAGCTACCCACCGGAATTTCCCTGATCAACCACTATCGGACTTATCGTGTTTACAACAAGGTTTTCAGACTTCACCTCTGGTGACCTCAGATGACCTCTGACCTGACCCCAAAACAATAGGGCTCATTTACTCATCATGGGGAACACACATACCAAGTATGAGTTTCATCTGTCCAGGCGGGGTCGAGTTATCGTGTTTACAAGCTAAATTTAGCCAAAATATCGACTTTCACAAAAAAAACATTTTTGGTTTTTTTATTTTTTGACCAAAATTCCTCGCCGACCTATACCAAAAACAATAGGGTTCCTGTGCTCCCATAAGAAAGCTACAAACCAAATTTCAACCTGATCAGACCAACCATTCTGGACTTACCGTGTTTACAAGGTTTTCAGACTTCACCTCTGGTGACCTCAGATGACCTCTGACCTGACCCCAAAACAATAGGGCTCATTTACTCATCATGGGGAACACACATACCAAGTATGAGCCTGACCTACTCAGGCCCGATCAAGTTATCGTGTTTACAAGCTGGGCGTCACACCAACACACACCCATACACACGGGGACGTGACTGCATAGATTCTTCTGACTTCGTCAAGGAATCAAAAGTAATAAATGACATTGACTATTAACTATGAATGGCCCTCGAAAGCATAATCAGCTAAGGAGACAGGATCACCAATCCAGCATCTCCGCGTCGGCGTTTCTGTATTAAGACATTAAAATATACCGAAGGCCCTATGAATTCCACCAAAGTACATTCAACTGGCTAGGACAAGATACCCGGTCGCGCACTTATCTTGATGATATGCTGGTATGATTGGTTACAACATGCGTAGTAACTCCCATGTGAGTGACGCACCACACGTTACCTACCACCACCACCCCCTAACAATTGTAATATCGAGACCCAATTAAACTCGACAGCGAACATATATTTGATGAGGTGAAAATGTCATGTACTACCACCGATTCGTGTGCGCCAGTATGGCACATTGGCTATTGCAAAAATCCAATCCGCCAGCCTCGTTAGTCGCGAGTCGCGGAATTTCATGTAATAAGAAATTGATGTAGAACATATAGTTTGAGAGCAAAGGAAATGTGAATGGAATCCGGATGAAATATTTCACAAAACATTAAAAGAACAATCCAATCAACTCTAATCTGGATGTCTCTTCCCGTTGTTCTGCTGTAAAAGTTGTACAAACGCAGGACTCACTATGTAGAGTCCATGTGGCCACCTCTGCCCCCCGTCCCGCGACGTCATGAATGCCTTGAAAAACAAAACAAAACAAAAACATTGCCGCTCGGCTATTTTTCAGACAAATACACATACATACATATTAACGATATTCACCCGAAAGATAACCTACGATTTCTTGTTTCAATGTTAGCTCTTACTCGCTACATCATGCAGCATCTGTGTTTTACAACTGTTAATGAAGTGGCTTTAGCAATCAACCTGCATGCATTGGCTACAGAGGAGTCCCCTCTGGGATATTGCAGAACATTCATCGACAATTATTGAGGGTTAGCAGCGTAATTACAATTCCGTTGTTTCAGCTTGATTGTTGACCCATTGTTGTTAGGTTTTTTCAGTCATTGAATGGCAAAATGGCAAACCGTTCATATTAGCATACAGATACACACATCGACACCAGTGAATCTTCTCTGAGAAATATCATGGTAATTGCCAGCACTCTTGTATGACTCGAGTGTGTAGCAGCTTAGTTTGTGGCTTTGTTTGAATTCAGTCCAATTAACGCCTTGCTGTGGAATTGTTGCGTTTGCTGAGAATTATGACGGATCCAGGAAAACCATACCTCACCTCAATTTAGTTTAGTTTAGTTTCGTGGAAAAGGGTAGGCAAGGACAAAATCCTCAAAAGAGACCCTGGAGCCACAATATCCCAAAGAGAAGAACACTCACATGCTTAAAGAATTCGCTCACGGTTCCTGAAAAATAAATCAAGATCTGTTCTTGAATGCATTCACACTCTTAGAACGAAACAACTCTTCAGGAAGGCTATTTCACTTATTAATAACTCTCGGGAGAAGGAAATAGGAAATATTCCGAATGTCCAGCCATAGCGATTACACGAGCTTGAGGCAATGACCCCTATTGGTGGTAACTTGGAAACTCGAAGAAATAGTGGAAGGAAGGCCCCCTCGAATACCCCATGTAACAATTGTAAAGACCTGAATCAAATTACCTCGAATTCGTCTCAGCTCCGTCGAATTTAGACCGAGATGCATCAATCTCTCCTCGTAAGGTAAATCTCAAGACAGTGAATTAATCTGGAAGCCCTCCTTTGAACGTTTTCGTACATGCTTTTGTATTTCGAGAAATATGGATTCCCTACTGGACAGAATACTCCAGGTGAGTTCTCACCAACTGCTTAAACAACCTGACAACAATATCTTAATCAAGGAAACTGAAGTGACGTCAAATCAAGCCAAGAATCCAGTTATTTTCCTCGCAGCTTCAGCACACTGCTTAGAAGGTTCCGAAGAAGAATCAAAATGAACACTGAGAGCCTTTTCTGAATTCACCTGATGAATATTTTGGGCCCATTCAAATTGGAAGAAGCGTTGCGATTGTGGAAACCAACATGCATACCTTTGCACTTATCGGCATTGAGAAACATTGCCAATCGGAAGGACTATTTGGAAATTATATCAAGATCCCTTTTGACAATTGCAACATCATCGTTCGAAGCAAACTCCCGATACAAGTTGGTATCATCCACAAACTTTTTAACTCAGGAATGCACCGAATCTTCCAGATCGTCAATATACGCCAGAAAAAGTAGAGGCCCAAAAAACGATCCTTGGGGAACACCACTAGTGACTTTTTGCCGAGGAGACGAACGCCACATTAGAATTTCCAGCCCCTTGAACGGTGGACCAAGTGAAACTGGCGATCGGCCGTTTTCACGACATAAAAAACAAGCCGCTTCTCCCCAAGGGAGCATCTCCTTGGACCAGTTGGTATTTGACCTTGAAGTGGTTTCAAGTGGGTTGAATGGGAACGGGGATTTTTGAACGTGATGATGAAAACTCGAAACCAGCGACGGTGGAGAGGCTCTAATACTTGACAAAAAATGAAATGTCTGGAGGAAATAGTATGCGGATACATATATTTCTCTCAGAAAATTCCACAGGAAACGTAAAACACGGAGGATCGGCCCGACCAACGAAAATATTCCAGCGATCCACTTTTCGAACTTGAACAGATTTGGATTCATTGTTTGAAAACGTTTATTTTCAGTTCTACTATCGCCCGCGATGAATCGACATTGAAACTGAGAGAATGCGGATAATTCAATCATTTCATTTTGAATAGAAAAACACTTCCCATGTCCGCAGTAAAAACCACAAGAATGGGGCACCTGTCGTCAAGGAGGGTCAAGCATGTCACTCGTCAAGGGGCGAGTCTGTAATGATGATGACAACTCGTTTTCCCTATTGAGAAGCCACTGACGAATCATTCCAAAAACATCCCTTAATGCCAAAACAAAAGAGATAGTCGAACACGAACGATTTTTCTGAAACCAGCTGGAAACTAAGAACCAGTAGACCGAAAGTCGCCAAGATGTCCTCCCGTTTTAACACGGCCAGAAAAACCGGCCTTCCCCTCTCATCCAAAGAAAGCCTTTTGTTTTTAGTGCGACGTTTTTGTTGCTCCAAGGAACGTAAACTTTCAATAACTCGTCAACTTCACAAATGATAAACCTTCCAGGAGTCAACAGCATCAAATCTCCTAAGAAAATAGCAATCTACATTACTCAGAAACCCAAGAATGCCGTCCAGTGCGGCCTCGAGAGCCAAGGAACGAAGACTCGGCGCTCTGTGGAATATTAACAGAACATGACACATCGAAAGCTACAAACATTATCACTCGCACCAGCTTACCAAAACTCTCTACATTATCCACGGAACCGGGATCACTACGCAGAACTAAATCTAAAATAGTAATGCCAATCTGGTAGGACAAATTAACATGCTGCGAAGGAAACATTCTTGGGTGACATTAAAAAGGCAGATCCTTGCCTACCACTACTGACCATCAGACAAGAAAATATCTGGATAATGTGAATCACCCATAATACCGTACGCTCACCGGAAACTTTTTTGAAAGCATGTCGAAAAGAAGCGGAGTTATTGCTTGTCAGAGCTATTGGGAGAAGAAGATATACATCACCGAATATAAAGGATCTGGGAATACCTGGAGCGTTGAACGGAATTTCACATCAAACAGAATTGCGGTAGCCTAACATTACTATCTGATCTCTCAATGCTTATTCAGGTCAGACCTCACATCCAACAACACTCCACCCCAATGCACGGGAGAGTACCTGTCCCCGATCTTGCCTATAACAACATAACCTGGAACGTAAACTCGGCTGAGGAAATTTTCAACTATTTAGGCCACAGACCATAACGGAACTAACCGCGCTTTTGCTCTTAGGCTAAACCAACCAGTAATGTCAGTGTTTAATTCCCTCTTTTTACGACCAATGATCGTTTAGAATTACAATAACTCTGGAACTCTGTAAGCTATCACTCCAGCTTTTATTCAATAAGTGAAAGAGGATATTCCCCTCTTTCTCATCATGTCCAATTCGAAGCGATATTCCTCCAGGAACCGACGGCGTTTTTCGACTGAAAAAAATATTTCGAATGATTCTCCAATGGAGAATCGGTAATTTTCACAAATTTTAGGCAGTGTGGGTGTACAAGAATCGCGATTATTGGAAAACTAACTGCCGTATCTATTGATCCAGTTGTAAACTGGTTCTACAGAGATCCCTTTGGGGTCTAACTGCCTAGGAAACGTATTATTCTGATTTGGACAATGGAACAGACGGCGTTTCTAGGTTCAATCAGAAAACGAATAGAAATCGCACTAGAAGTTTCCACGGCGTTCCCATGGCATGTGTTGCTAACCGATATTTGTAATATTTAATTCGGCGCTCATCGCAAGCAATATTGATATTATCAGAGTTATTAGCTTACTGTTCATTACATAAATGTTTAATGTTACCTAACATTTAATATTGTGTGCATGTCATAATTTTTATGTCAGTCGAATTTAAAAAAAAATTCCACATCGAGTTAACTTGAAATAATAGAGAGGCATATTGTTGGCAAGTCAAATTGACCTGCGCGAAGGCAAGTGCGCCTAGTTTTCAAACGCCACGGAACGTGTCAAATTAATGCCAGTACATTGCCGAACATGGGTATTAGGAGGGAATTATGCTGTGATATAGATCATGTATTATATTGACATATCCGACGGTACTTTTGATCAATACAAACCTAAAAGGTGCTATATCCGGAGATTTGTTTACCGTTAGCGCAATTTGTGTTAACTGTAGGAGCCCCATTGAACTCAAAAGTAAGTTGCCATTGACATAGTTCCGTTATGCTCTGTAATTCCAACTACGTCTGGCTTCCGTTCCTGGACCAAAATTCGGAACTCATCAGATTTATTCCTGATACTTTGTACATTAGCGCAGAAGAATTACAGCTTGCCTTAATACTGGTATGCCCTATCGCTACTGTATCTAGCTTGCCGGCTAGTACACGCGTGGACTACTAGTTACAACCCTGTCAGTAGTGAACCTGATACCCTCGCCACCGAATCTAGTTTAGCAACCCTTCCAATTAACCAACTTCCCTACACTGAGGCCTCAGTACCATTGAGATGAAGACCATTGGCCTTTGCGAAAAATCCCTCCTTCCCCAGAAACACGACAGGTCCACAAAGTGCATTCCCTGACCAGCGCACTCCAACTCCACCACCTGTTTAGGTCCGTTTTTCTATCAGCAACCCGACGTCAAACCTGAGAAGGAATACCCGAATCGTGACTAAGACCTAGTAGCCTTTTTAGCTTGCCACAACAACTTTTAAATCGGGATCTAAGGACTTCCTGGGCAGTCTCCCGGAGGTTATTGGTCCCTATTTTAACAACCCACCCACTTCTTCGTCCCACAATCCTGTTCACCCTGGCACTTAGGTCCTCCACCCTTGCATCCGGAAGGCAGACACGCGTTACGCTTCGCTTATCTACACGATGAACTCCCTATCAACATACCGGAAAATCGAGTCCCCCTCCAGCAAAAACTTCCTTTTTACCTTATCCTTCCCCCACCGTCACCCTTTGCTGCCACCCTCCTCTGCTTTGAAACCTCTTTATCCCCTACACTCTCACCCACCCCGGCATAACAACCATCCGACTGCCAGCATTCCGTGCCTTACTACCCCGACTTTTTTCCAAAACAAAAAACTCCGGCCCCGCCTCTTTCCCACACTTTCCAGTAGGCCTACCCACTTCCAATTCGCTACCCTGACGACCTTCCTGCACGTATTCACTAAATCGTCCCTTTCCAGTCTCCTGAAATATGACCTCTTCGAAGCTAGTTCTGAACGGAAATAATCGCCTCACTTTTGCAGCTCACGCAAAACACCCACTTGTCCTCCATGGTTGTGGCAAACAGAACACCGAACACAGCAGAGAGAGGGGGGGGTGAAAACCAATGCTCACAAAAGTATTATTTAAATAATAACTTTTTATTTCGACCTCGATCGCACTTCAAACAGAATACAATTAATCGGTCGAATTGATAAAAGAAACTGAGATACGCCTACACGTACTAACGATGATAGGCCTCACTATAAACACGACGGCAGATAGGAACAACCCTACAGCATCACGCGAGATAGGGCCTACCTATACCTAAGTTGGCCTACACTAAAAACACGAAAGCAGATAGAAAATACAACTACGCAGCAGGCACACTAACTCGCTAACGAAAATTCAATAGTGTTGAAATGCTACCGAGATAATGGCGATAGGCTGCCTGCTCGCGGCCCACTGATCAGAACAGAAGAAAGACTCTCATGGGACAAAGGCTATACAACAGCCATACGCCTCACACTCCCGATCGCAACATACCTACCACAGGGAAAAAAACGTTAGAACAGATAAATGCACTTATGGACGGAGGCCGAAAGCTAGCCTACTAGTGAGGGACAAACGGCCGACCACCTAATAGCCCAACATGAACAACGCACGCTACGAAATAGTCGCACCGCGCAAACACAGAACTACGAACACAGAACACACCACTCCCGAGAGAAAGAAAATATAACGAAATGGAAGGCAAAAATCTTATAAAATGGAGAAGCAAAAATCCTTCTTGACGTTGGTGTTCCAGTTGCCAGTAAACAGGATAGATGAATAACATAAAGAAGACCAGACCACGGAGGAACATTACCAACATGAATAGAAGCCGTTAGATGAGCGATTGTGAAAGATATTATGATTGCCGTTGTTCGGAACGAAAGTTTGCTCTCAGGAGAGAATATTGAAAGTATATATGTTTTCGTATTCCTCAAAACTTACAACGGCACCGATTCATAGTGTCCACTAAAAAAAAAAAAAAAAAAAGAAAAAAAAAAAATATTGTTCGAAATAGCTTTACCTGTGGAGTTGGTCGTCCAGTTGAATTATTCTGTTCACACCCAATTCCTGAACAACATGCAGGTAGAGATAACGGTACTGGAGTGGAAGGTGACAATTATGATCATATGTAGGTTCCAAGTTCAGCCTATTTGGCATAACCGCGCTAGTGGCTTATGTAGAAAAAAAAAAACCTCGCTGTTGTTTACTATTCAGTTAATAGTATAGGTACACTACAATGATGATCCGCAATCATTCATGCAACTTAACACCTGAGACTGCACATGCTCAGTTCAACTTCCAATGGATAATTGTCGGTTAAGCTATCAACATGCGTCGGGGACGCTGGAAAAATGCTGGACATAATAATAATTACCTATTCTAATCAAGTAGGATGATCTACAATGGAGGCAAATTGAAAACAGCAGGATCACTTAGTGTCTCGATGGTCGGTCGTTTAAGGGTAGAATATTACAACGTTTTGCCCGGGTCCTCAATTTGACATCGTCGCCATTACAATTATCATTCTTAGGGGAAGAAGTAAGTAAACAAATAATAGAAGGAAATCAAATTGTCTGATCGATGTGTTTACGTTGACAAAATATGATATACTACAATACGCCGCTGGCGGGGCGTCGCTGACAATTAATTATGTGGGGGGAAGTGTCAGTATTTGGTCTATTATCTATCTACGAGAGTAGGTTAACAGCGAGCACGAACCTCGTCTGCCAGTAAGTATCATCAGGATATACAGGGGGAGAGAAAGTTTCGCAACAAAACAATCACATTCGCGTATGTCCGATTACGTTGGGGTAAGTGAAAAAAGGAAATAGGAAAGAATCTGTAATACTAAAACTCTCTGTTATCCGTAGGGACTCATCCTTCAGATTGGAAAATCTAACGCCTGAAAATGCTACGATTTTGATTTTGAGAAGTGTATTCTAATATCGATCTCAAGCATAACCACTGGCGCCTTCGGGGATTGCATATGTGGACACACGGAGAGGTTCATCAAAATACATTTCAGACAATCAGATACTGCAAGCAACCGTCTCCCAAGGTCTCCTCGATTAGCAGGGAGACGAAGAAAGAACAGAAAATCCAACCCTCGACGTTGGGGCGACTAATTCTGCGAATTGGTAACTACTCCTGATGATGGATGGACACGGTTCCAATAGTAACGTGCGCCAGCTTATCCCTGAATGACATATCAAATTAATGGTATTGAAATCTGATGCGAATTAGTATGGCATGAGTGGGCTCTGTGAAGTACATGACGGGTGGTGGCGTCGATCCTCCATAATTTATAATCGTCTTCTGGATATTCATCATCATTCTTGTTTTCTTCAAAGCTATTGTATCCTACGACTTCTAAGGTTACTGCACACCACCTACGAAACGTTGGGTACAACTACCATATCGGCAATTTGTTTTGCGCAGCCCGGGTAAAAAAAAAAATCTATAAAAAATTGGTAAAATATGACCCAGGTTGGGTGAGACATTGGCCACGTGGTATTTGTACTTCAACATCGTATTTCAAATCTGATCAATTGAGAATAAGCATTCGGGCTCAGTGCGTAAGCAGGTTTTTTCATTTTATATCCATATAGAATGGAAATAGTCCTTTGAGTTTTAGTTCATTTTGTAACTAAATAGACATTCAGGAAATACTCATGCGGACCAGAAACGGGCGTGTTCGGGAACTGGCTCCTTCCTCCATCTTCTTGAAATTAGCTATCATTCTTTTCGACGATCCCGTATTGGAGGCGGGGTGTGAAAAACCTAACATGCTTCCATTACACATAGGTTTGTAGAATATGGAGTGGCAACCTTCCGGGTTCAAGCGAACATTCCATGAAGGTAATTTCTGTTTACATGCTACAACCACTTGCTGTTGAGACAGGCCCCAAAGGAAGGGACGGTATGGCCTTCACCCCTCTGGTGCCGCTTAATGCAGTGAACTTCTGGGGTAACTGGGGATTATTTGCAATAAGATATTGAGCAGGTTGAGACTGGGCTACACCCCGGCTCGATCTTATCTGACACCAGTAGAGAAGAGCATCAAGGCCAAGGGTCCCTTGTGAGCTTTCATTGGCTTCCTGAACCGGTTAGTTTATTTAGAATTCGATCAAAACAAAATCCCGTAAAAAAAACTGTAGCAAACTGGCGTGTAGAAATAAATCCATGTTCAGTAGTTTGCCCATTGGAACTAGGAGTTATGAATGCATTCTTGTTTAGGGCTATTCTAGAAAAACAATGAAAATAATGCAGGCGGATGCCGAAACTGAGGATTCGACATTACGTCTTAATATGCAGTGTGTCTGAGTTCTCGTATTGGCTTCTTGCTAACCACAATGCCAACACTATCAACACGAAACAACAATGCATCTCCGTTGAAAAATTATACCATCATATGGCGATCGCGAAATTACTTCCTTTCAAAAGATGATGAAATGCGGCTTACATATTTGGTAAACCAATACTTCATATGGATCTACGTCAGTAATCCCTACCATCATACAAAATGCTATAATAATTACCATCGGAACCTGCAAAATGTACAAGTCGGAATAATGTAGCGAACTAAGAACTGTTACTGGGAATCTTTAAGAACTTGACTAGGGCGAGCCGTCGAAAGTAGAAAAGAAGAGGAAAAACGGGTCAAAATATTGCATAAAATGGGCATCATTTTGTCGACATAACCCTCTTAAACCGAGGTTAACCAGGAACAAACGTCGGTACAAGAGACATACCCAGAAGTTTGATTCAGCACGTTGTAACAAGTTAGCTCTCAGCATTTCTTTCTCTCCGGCTACTTCACGCGAGGAGCTTCTACCAATCCAGACTCCAACTGTAACCCAGCTTTCCGACTCATCCAGTTCTCACTAGTTTCGAGTTAATCCCACGTGATTACACCCATTTCGTATAGCGTACCACCTGTCAGTACGTCAAGATGATTTGAGCACTCACCAGGGTTGCGTGTTCATTCACCTGTGATGATGTTGGTACGTATCATTTCGAAACGTTAACACAGCAAACTATGGCTTTCTACACACTCCACCGGATCGAAAGACTAGATGGATTCATTCAATCGTAGATATCGGTGAATATTTTTGAATATGGTGTATTGGGTCTCACTATGGAAATTTGATTGAGCGCACTATGTCACACACCACGCTCTTGTATATATCCACGCTTCGTACAATCGTGGCAGAATTGGTAATTCTGCGAAGTACCTTTATTCATCCATATGCTGTTTCAGGCAATCGTTATTTACCTCATAAATATATACTTTGTTATAGTGGTCATTAAGTGTTTCGAATGTTGGATGAGACTCCACATATATCGTCCATAGTAAAATTTTACCTCGACAAATATGTCTACATTCGTCACATGTTTGGCAGAGCTATACTTCAAGGGAGACGTTCCACAGTCGAGACAATTGAGGTAAATAACGCGGATAGGCGAGCCAAGTTTGTCATAGGCGAAATTCAGATCGAGACTGTAATGAACCAATAAACGTCGACCCCGACTGTAGTTTATTTCCTATTCTAACAACCCGCGATACAAACCACGCGTGCCGACCGGAAGGTAGGGCGGGTGACATGAGTTCACGAATTTGCAACGAGCAACGCGTCGTTTCGCCCGTCTGTATTCTGTAGGGGTAGTACGCAATTCTGAAGCGCGGTATATTATGAGAGCCGGCCGGATCTGCGCGTGTGTTACACATATACTTCCAAGGCTCACGCAGCCTTACAATTTACGTTTTTTTTAAAGAGTACTGCATTCACTTAAGACACAGCAAAATCGAGTCAAAATATCGTTGTTGTGTTACTTTGACGAGATGACTGTTATTGCAAAAACATGACTGTTAATCGCAAATATAACGGACGGCTACGTGATTGGGAAGAGCAATCAGAATCCTGGCATTCACATAACCGGATGGCTTGGGGGGTACAATGGAATATAAAGTTTCATTTGCTGCCGGTTTCCTCTCTCGCGTTACTGGCTGGTGATAATAACGTAACCATTAGCTTCAAAGAAAGCCTCTGGATTTCTATTTTGAGACTTATATCGCTGCTGACTAATTTAGGGGCAATTTGATGAACTGAAGATGACATCGAAGGAAGATGATTACAAAGCAAACCAAACATAATATTTGCGGCAAGCTCCTCACCCAAGGCTTACGTCGAAAGTGAGCTAGAAAGAAAATGTGATTAATTCAGCCCTGAATGGGGTGGCGGCGGGGGGAGCGACGATTTACTCTTGCGACCTGATGACCACTGCTCGATGGATGGACTCGATGAGGTGATTGTGAAGTGTGTACCTTGGAGTTGGATTGCTAATCAGCGGCAGCAGCGAATACGGTAAGGTTCTTCGATTGTAGGAGACATTTCGACATGACGTAGTGGCAGGTTTAGAGCTACTGCGATATATGTAAGCTTTTACACGCCTAAACTGAACATGAAATATATCAAACTTTCGACACAATATGTGTATCTTCACTACTCAAGGGAGTGCGATGATTATCCAAAATTTATTACCATAAGTTCATTGACGCTTAAGATTGCAAGAGAACCTCTCCTACAAGCCCCGAATGAGTATCCTATATTCGCATCTCACTCGGATGAGCAGAGGTGAACCGAGGTGAACATACATCTAGTTACCGCTTCATTGACGCCGCGATAACTAATGTGTCTTCTGCATTTCTCATGGCGAGGAACTTCAACAGCTCCCGGAAATGTGTTAGAGAGAAAATTATCCCGGCTTGAATCCGTCGTATAAATCACAATATGATAATTGGGTCTGGTGTAGAGTTGGTTGTGAGCTTGATTGCAAAGACTCACTACCACTTTCTCAGCGTAGAAAGGAACAAATTTATGAAAAATGTTGTCCTCCTTGCTACAGTCATTCAAGAAGTATCCTCGATGTCCTTAGGAAAGAGCACCGAGTTCCTCCATCAGCACTAACATAGTACGCTGCTGGAAAACACGGTTCAAGCAATCACTGGCGGGTACCTTACAGAGAAACCCAGGTAGGCTGTCATATGGCCTGCTTATATGGGTTCATGGTGTCACTGAAAAATTAAATGTCAGTGGGAACCAATTACGGGTCGAGCCGGATATCGGAATGATTAAGAATTTGAATAGAGGAAGGCTGGGTTCTAGCCACGCCAGTGCTGAGACTGGTACGGTTCCACGTATGTGACCGCCATGATGACTGGTACGTTCCACGTGTGTGACCGCATGATGGACTGGTCCTTCACGGGATGTGGTAGTATGTCCCTGCACTTGTACTCTCGGTTGATAGGTTGGAATTGATAAAGCGGCCGACTGACCACTAATCAATGACAAACTTCACAAGGGACAGTCACTGTTTTGTTTCCAGTGAGCCTCTCGTACGAATACATACTAACTGCGCTTTCGCTGAGGCGGGACGGGATGTATATGATATTCTGGTGAACAAAAGTGGATACCTTCTATACTAATTTGTAGGGCTGCACCGGAAATCGGTCCGGACGGTTAGTTCCGGCGGAACTAAGAACGAAAAATAACCGGTTCCGGTCGGAACTTTTCTACAGTAAGCGGCGGAACTAGAAGACTTGCTCAAGTCATTTAACCTGAAAGTATAGAAAACCTAGTATCCTGGAACTTAAAAAGTGAATATTATTTTTAACTATATGTACATCGTAAAGTGCAAAGACTCGTTTCTCCATGTAGCCCCCATGATGACTAGTAAGTAGTGACAATCAAATGACCTCCGCACGAGTTTACAACATTGATGTAATTATATACTAAAACAGATGATTCCAGTTAGCCAATAATTTTACAATTAAAGTCCAAAACTCCTTAGATTTTGGCCTCTGATGTACCTGTGAAGGATTATTGTCCGTCGTTTAAGGTACAGTATATAAATACCCTATTCCTTTTATTATTAATTAGTAACTGGCCTGAACACTTTTTGACTGCAATCTTGCATGACGTCAGAATGAGAATATGAAAATCTATAGACCTTATAGGGCAATCAGGTTTTTAATATCAGAAGGACTATCTCTCTCTAGAGGAACGGAGGAACTGATATGGAATGTTTGGAGAAAAGTGCAGGTTTACTGTATGTGGGAAGGTGGGAGGTGGGAAAGGTGGGAGGGGGGAGGGAGGGAATGACAAGGTTGGTAAGGTAAAAAAGATAGTGAGTACTGTGTGTTGTAAATTATCGAGAAAAAAGAAAAAAAAAAGAGTACGATACAGTTCCGGACGGTTAGTATAATAGATATATATCTATCTATATAATATATATATATATATATATAGAGATATATATATATAATATTAGATATATATATATATATATATATATATATATAATATAATATATATATATATTTATAGATATATATATTATATATAATTAATATATATATATATATATTTTATATATAGTAATATTGCCACACTCATACTACTTAATATTATCATACTGCCGGCATTCATATCACCTTTTGCGAACACGCCAATATCCATCGTTGGACGTACTGCTACTACACTACAACCGTATCCTACGTGCGTACTTAATATTTTGCTCACATGGGGAACAAGTCGTAGAAAACGACGTTAGATCTCAAATGTTTACGTATGGAAAGGAGAATGGTTGGTTGGGTGTTTACACTTCATGAATTCAATGTGATAAGAGCACGAAATTGCGCATGACAATTATTGACCATTAGATAGCCACGCAACGATCCATTAGGGTTTGAATCAATCAATGTCATATTGTGTGTGGTCGGAAAAAACAAATTAGGGACCCTGTTGAATTACTGTACATGATTGTCTTCCCCGAAAGCAGGTTATGATAATACCAGAGAGAACACTCACATATATGGGAAATGCAAATGTTTTCCTTCATCGTTTTTAATCAACTATCGCTCCCCTAATAACTACCCTCTTGACGTACCTTGTTAGTTTGAGTATCCTAAGAGCCATCAAAAACCTAGGGAAGGGAGATGGTATTTGTCTGACCGAGTTGAGCAAGCATCCTGTGGCCATCTCAAGCATGACGTGGGAATGGATGCGGAAATGCTGGTTTCACGCTGGAATTACATTCAGTTTTCGTCTGTTTTCACAGCTCACTGTAAACCCAACGCATTGGGATATGTGATACATCTTAAACTTAATGATTTTATACATAACATTAGAACATCGACCCCACCTCGCTGTGTTATGACGCTTTCGAGGAAAGTGGTTTTCATGCTAAAAAAAGTATCCGCTGGTCTTGACGCGTGATAATCTGCTAATGCATCAGGGTTTCCGAAGAGGCATTCACCTCGTTTCGTTGTATGAATTGGTAGCTGACAGAAGCTTCAGTAGCCTGGGCTGCGCCCTAACGGAGCCTTGGTGTGTGATCCTCTGCTCAGTAAGTATAAAATCAAAGAGGGAAATAAATATTTCGACATTAGTAATAACCACAGTGGGGTGAAAACAGACTTCACATGGTATTGTGTTGATACCGGGATAATTGATTATTGATGCCAATAGCGAAGATAAACTCTCCAGCAAGGATTACGCTATGATAATTATGACGCAATTATAGGCCTATCACGACGATCATCAAATGGGACAGTTTATTTCATACAAGGAAAACATAATAAGCAATTAACAATGATGGTATTATATATATGAAAAAAATATATTATCGCAGCTGACTGGGTACTATCACTATAATGGGATTCGGTTATCCCACGTAGTACTGCAAAATCCTTTTTTTTTGGGTGTTTTATGTTGTGGGTTTCAGTAGTTTTACAACACCAAGTATGAATGATGTCATGCCAATACGAGTCTCTTTTCTGATTTTATTGAATCAAATATTGTGAACGTCTGTCTGTCTAGTCTGTTATGATAAACAAAATGAAACCCTATAGAATATATTGTCCAGTGATTCGCATTATTTACTGATTTTCCATTATCGTGAGTTTTTATTGAATAATTAAGACGAGTTAGCCGATTAGCGTTCATTTCATTATTCAGATGATACAAACGGGAGCTTACTTTTGAGCATCAGCTCTAAAATAATATTACGGTACGTTCGTAGCAATGATGATGGGTTGAAAAAGGAGGCTTAGATTAACTGAAATATTCAGTTTACCTAGATCTGAATACTTATCTGAAATTTTTCTAAGCAGGCGAGTAACGGAATTAATTAACTCACCACACCACCAGGCAAGGTGTTGTAGTAATGTCAAGGTGTTGAGGCGAGTAACACGTCCACTCTCTTGGTTCTTCTCCACATGCGAATAATACCTGTGCCTATGGGCCCCTACTTCACCCGAAATGGAGTGGTTTTTATCCGCTCATGCTAGTATGAACAATCATAATACATTGTTGGATATTATATGAAATTATTCAAAATCTCTTGGGTCACTACAGGATTGCACTTAATATTGAAAAATACTAATACAGTCAATGTTCAAAGTGTTCGATGTTCAAAGTGTAGACTTCCCGTACAAAAAAAAAAAAACCAAAAAAAACAAACAAAAAACAGATCTCTCATTGGTCATCGGTCCCCAAAATATCTATGGACAGATAAACCAAATTGAACCAAAAATTGACCAATACAACGCCTGTGGCAAAGTGTCGTTAATTACAAGATGTTTCAGCCCTGCTCACCTCTCGAATTATTACTGAAAGAGGGGTAATCATGCCAAATTCAGAAAACCCAACAAACAGGGGACTGTACCAATTTGGCACTGGTAAAATCATGATCTAGTACTGTAATGCTGAGGGCTTATACGGTACATTACTGAATATCGAGGCAAGGGATTCTCCGGAAAAAGAACCAGGTGTGTTTTGTGAGCTGCCCGAGGACTGCTGAATTGGGACGTTTGAAGTTAAACACATCAAAATGCCGCGGATGACTTGGACATAGACCCAGATGTAGAGAAGAGCTCATTTTGTAGTAATTGCTATCGAATATCTTTTAGTGGTTTCAATGGTATCAGCCGGAGATGTCAGAGATCCCTGAATCAAAGCCAGACTTACACAAACTAAGTGGTAAATATACAGTGTCAACTTAATTATGACATAATGTTTTAATGTTGGTATTCTTGGAACCGACCAGACAAGATATTGAAACATGAAAAAAAGAATCACAACAACCAACAGATTGCATTGGATTTGCCTGTGGCGGGAGGGTGGAAAAGTCCCCCTGACACACCAGGACTACCCCCTTCTTAATTCTCTTTCAAGATGTTCATTTGGGGAAATCTTGATATGTTGTTACATCAACCATATGCGATCGGGTTCTTCGACAAATCAAAAAATGAATTGTCAGAGTGGCTGGGGAGTTGGTTGTTGAAGATGCATGACATGACTACGACACATGAAATCCTGATCTTCGGACTAACTCTCTAGAGATTACCCCTGTCGTAAAATCCGACCACACTGGCCGGTTGGGCTACAGCGTACTAGGGAGAGCGCGTGTTTGATTGGCTGAGTGAGTCATCACTAATTGGAACCAGCTGGGGGAGCTGACTGTGTGACCGCGGAATATCTGGATTGGAAACGACATCTGGATTGGAACGTCAGGCTTTTTTTGTGGCGGTCGTCAAAGCATGTGAGGGCTAGACTTCATTGATGCTTCTCCTTTCCGTCTAGGTTCGTGTCACTTTCCCCACTCAATATAAAGCACTTAGCATGAAGTTTTTACCAGAGGTTTTATTGGGCGAACACATGAACAGTTCACAAGTCTTCATTTTCATTTGAAATATTGATATTCAGAATGAATGCCATCGTTCTCTACCACCATCTTAACAATAAGACATTCACAGCAAAATACAGCAACTCAAATTATCATTTTCTATTCTTGCGAAATGAATATCAGTTCGCAACAAATGTATATGCTTCGCCTCATGAAACCTCTTCATCCACAACGAACTTACGACTTTTTGACCTAACTATCTTTCATCAAAGATTTTAATTTTTCAATTTTAAGTTTTCATATCAGTCAATACCATTGATTACTACAGTATGAATAGCTTTTTTACTAGGAAAGGAGGACATGAAATAAAGGCTGAAGCGAACTTCATTTCTACAACCCCAAGCCATCCGCTATGGCGAAAACAGGATTCTGATTGGCTAACCCAATCACGTACCATCCGTTATGTTGCAATAACCTGCCGCTTGGTCAAAACTAACACAACAATAGAATCTTGCTCGATTGCTGCGTCTTACGGGAACGCAGTACTCCAAACGAAAATGTAAGGTGCGTGAAGCCTTTGGAAATTAGTTCACACGCGCAGATCTGGCTTCAGGGGGCGTACTGCCCAACAGACAATACAAAATCTTTTGGCCGACCAATGTCTGTCCATTAGCTATTATTTCAATAAAACTTTGCACAAAGGCGTTGTTCCGGATGATTGGAGGAGAGCAAATGTTTCTTCTGCTCTCAATTTTCAAGAAAGGCAACCGGTCTCGTCCTCTAATTACATGCCGTTGATCCTTACCATGTTGTCTGCAGGTGTTACAATCCATCAGTCGGGAATCAGTATTGTCGATTTTTTTAATAAGTCGAGTCTAATCGGGATTCTCAGCATGGTTTCAGGGAAAATCGTTCGTGTTTGACTAATCTCTTAGAATTTATGGAAGATGTTACGAAAGCTTTTGACAAGGTTCCTCATGAGCGTCTCTTGCTTAAATTGAAAAGTTTTGGCATTAAGAGGAATTCCTTTTTGTGTATTCGTCAGTGGCTTCTCAATAGGGAATGAGTTGTCATCAATGAGCGTTCGTCTCCTTGGCAAAAAATCACTAGTGGTGTTCCCCAAAGATCGGTTCTTGGGCCTTTACTTTTTCTGGCTCAATATTGAAAAAAAAAACCCCGATCTCGAAGATCCGGTGCATTCCAGAGTTAAAAAGTTTGCAGACGATACCATTTGTTTCGGGTGGTTGCCTCGAACATGCAATTGTCCAAAGCGATCCATTGGCAAATGTTTTCGATTGCCGGTAAGTGCAAAGTTATGAATGTTGGTTTCCACAATCGCAACGCTTCTTTCCAGTTAGATGGGTAAACTATTCATCAGGTGAATTCAGAAAAGGATATCGGTGTTCATTTTATTCTTCTTTGAAACTTTCAAAGCAGTGTGCTGAAGCTACGAGTAAAGGCACTGAATTCTTGGCTTGATTAGACGTCACTTTTTCAGTTTCCCAGATGAGTATATTATTGTCAGTCTGTTCAAGCAGTCTGGTGAGCCCTCACCTGGAATATTCTGTCCAAGTATGGAATCCATATTCTCGAACGACAAGCAGGTAATTGAAGAGTTCAGCGGAGGGCCACTAAATTAATTCACTTTCTTAGAGATTTACCTCACGAGGAAAAATTATGGCGTCTTGATCTAACTTCGATGGAGCTGAGACGAATTCGAGGTGATTTGATTCAGGTTTTTGACATTCTCCCAGAGAGTTATTGATGAGTGGAATAGCCTTTCGAAGATGGTGTTCTGTCTAAGAGTGTGAATGCGTTCAAAAACAGTTTTGATTTATTTTTCAAGCATGGTGGCGAATTCTTTAAGCGTCCGGTTGTTCTTTTTTTTTGGACGTTGTGGCTTCAGGGTCTCTCATGAGGATTTTGTCCTTCCTGACCCCTTTTCACTAAACTATACTAAACAAACGGGCGAAACAACGAGTTTGTTCGTTGCATTCATGAACGTCATGTTCACACGGGCAGAACCCTCCGGTTCGGCTCGCGTGGTTTGTATTGTGTTTTCCGTGGTTATACGCACAGCACGCACTGCTAATCTTTTACGTATGGTACAATGCAATTTACTTCGATCGAACTGACGCGATAGTTACCCCAGCTGCCTATTTTCTGTTTAGAGATACAAAGATATAGATCTAGAGATTATAGATAACTCTAATTGTTTGGGTAATTCTTAATTTGCGGTAATAACAAAGGACCCTAAAAAGGACCCTAGAGAGGACCATAAAATGAGCAGCGCAAGTATATTAGTGTGTTCTTGACTGCATATGTGATAACAGGAAAAACAGTAGCTTGATTATAGGAACACCCTCAGTGCCAGAGATTTGGAGAACTGGACAATCGTGTGTAGGCTACATAAAACGTTTGTCTAGTGATCTGCCCCATGGCGACCATACTTTCCTTCACGCAAGTCCTCTGAAAAAAATCAGTTCAACCTTTCCAGAGGACATTAGTGAGGCGTGTGTTTCAGTAGGTCAGTGCACTTGCCTTCTGGTTTGTTGTCAACAAGACAAGTCTGGTCTTAACGAAGATTTGCCCCAACAGGTCAAGGAAGCGTTAGGTCAAATTTGAACAAAAGTCAACGATCATCAGTTCTCACAGACGAACGAAATTCTTCATTACGCCATCTCCCTAAAATGTTTCGTTGCTGAATATGTCCAGACTACCTGTCAGTGACCCTGATTGACCTTGCCATGACGTCATCAAAAAGTTTCATTTTCTTTATAACAGGCAACCACCCACGCAGAATAAGCGGAACAACACACACTACTGGTCTGCGAAACCCAAACCCAGTTACAGCCCCAGATATCTCATTGAACCTATAATAACTGATAACTGATCAAATGGCTAACGACTTTTGGGTGAGACATATGCAGAAATGATTGAAGATAAAGAGGCATGGGGCCTTGTGGAACAATGAAGTACAGGATATCATGAGTAGGCCACTAAAGGTGGGGGGGGATGGTCAGAAAAGGAGGTATGAAGTGATCTGAGAGAAGCGTCTGGTACCTCCCCTGGTATAGTCCTACAGACATGGTCGCGATGTCTCGTTGTATCATCGATGTCCCTCGTTGTATTCAGCAGTTGTAACCATGAACCAAAGGGAGAGAGAGAGAGCGAGCGAGCGAGGAATTTGTTTTTTAAGAAAACGACAACCATCCTCCTGCTCATCGCTGCTCATCGTCGGCGTTCACTTCATTTGCTCAGGAGTGTATGTTTACATATTTAAATCTCGGTGTAGTTCTCCCTCTTAACCATGTTCGGTGAATACTCGGCCGCACTAGTGGAATATGACGTGAACTCACGATGATGAACTAGAGGACTATCGAATAATGTGCTGCTATATATATTTCATGTTTTCATCGGTCATGACACGTTGCATGATGTGATTTTCGAAGCTTTTTTACATGCTGTTTCATTATATACTCTCTCATCTACTCGAATACCTAGTCTTGCGATTGTTTTTCATTTTGCGGTTTGTTTGTTTGTTTTGTGTTTTTTTTTTCAATTGTGTTTTTTACACAAAATACAAAGAAGCATCCTGGTGGGTTTTAGGGTTCTCCACGGTGGAACAGGGAAGAAGAAGAAAACATCCATGAACGAAGAAACAGGTGCACATATTTACTAATACACATGTGCAGCCTCCAACACCTTTTTCGACAACGTCGCCTATTATATATTGGGGACGTTACACTCGTGCTTGGCTAAGTCAGTTCAGTTCAGTTCAGTTTAGTGAAAAGGGGTCGGATAGACAACATTCTAATGAAAGACCCTGAAGTCACAACCCCAGTGCCTGAAGAATTCGCCCACAATTCATGGACGCGTTTACACACATAGATAGAACAACATTCCTCAGGAAGGCTATGCCACGCATTGGTAACTCTCTGCAAGAGGAAATAGTTACGAATGTCCAATCCACAGCGTTTGCCACAAATTTTGAGGTCCAATGATGGACCATCGTGGTAAGCGCTTCGACAACTCAAAGAATTAGTGAAAGAAAAGGCCCTCTAATCTGAATGAAAAAGTTACAAAACCTTGAATCAGATCACGTCGAATTTGTCTCAGCTCCATCGAAGTTAGACCAAGATGCCCTGACCTTTTCTCTTAAGGTAAATCTCTAAGACTGGGAATTAGCCATCCGCCGAACGATTTGAATTACCTGCCTATTTTTCGAGAAGTAAGGGGGGGGGGATCCATACGTGGACAGAATACTCCAGGTGAGGTCTCACTGGTTGCTTCAACAGCCTGACAACGATATCTTTATCAAGGAAACTGAAGTGACGTCGAAAGTCCAAGCCAAGAATCCAACTACATTTCCTCGCAACTCCACACTGAGAGTTTCGAAGAAGAATCCCTCTCTGAATTCACCTGATTAATCTTTGGTCATTCAACTTGAATGGAGCGTTGCGATTGTGATAACCTACATGCATATTTTTGCACTCATCGGTTTCGAAAACATTTGCCATCGAAATACCATTTAGAGATTATATAAAGATCCCTTCGAACAATTGCAACATTTCGTTCGAAGCACCGATACAACCGTTTCGATTGCATTTTTTTTTTCTTGGGATCTGGAATGAATTGAATCTTCAAGATCGTCAATATACGCCAGATAAAAGTAATGGCTCCGGGATGAACGCCCACTGTTGACAACTCGTTATTCCCTATCAAGAAGCCACTGAAGAATCCACTTAAGGCCATTCTCCTTGATGCCGAAACTGTTCAATTTGAGCAAGAGACGCTCACGGAGAACGTTTTTGGAAGTCTAGGAGTATTGGATTAATAGCACTGCCCTTTGTCAACTGCACTAAAACATCTTCCGTAAATTCCAAGAGATTAAACAAACACGAACGATATACCTAAAACCATGCTGAGAACCCCGAATCTAATCCCGAATGATGGATTCAAACCCTTGAAAACAACACTGGGGAAACTCACTGGGCCGTGAGTTTACAAGGAAGAGGGACGATTGCCTGTCTTGAAAATAGGAGAAACATTAGTCTACTCCAATCATCCGGAACATTGCATGGTTTCATTGAAAATAAAAACTAATGAGCAGACAACTGGTAAGCAAAAGATTTCAATAAGAAGGGATAAACTCCGTCCGGACCAAGAGCTTTACCACTTTTGGTTTTCTGCAGTTTCTCCTTTATCACATCAGGCGAACATATAATATTACCAATACTATCATGAGGCACACAACCACGAGGTCGCTGAAATTATCCAAGTTCTCTTCAAGTCAGCAGTATTCGAACTTTCTAACAATTTGGGCCATCTACATTACTCAGAAACCCAGAAATGCCATTCAAATAGGCCCTCGACAAACGAGAAACGAGCTCTGTGGATTATTGACAGAACAAGACATATCGTGATCACTGCACCAAGCCTACCTAAACTCTGTACATTAATGTTCTGCATAAACGAGAATAAGATAAGACTATCACAATACGATCGCACTCATTCAAACATTCAATTACTTGCTTGGCAATTAAACCAGATTCCCACTCTAGTACAATGACTTTCCTGTCGGGATGTATCGAGTATTTTCGGTTTGTATGTAATCACTATGTCTGAGATGCTGGCCTTATGCTTCAGCTAATTCATCTCGTAATCGGTGGGTCAGATATCGATGAGGCCTATGTGTTATATGTAATGTGCTGCTACCGTCTGAACAATATATCAACTATCTACAACTTGTTAATTGAGTAGAAAAATGTTATGTTTCGGAATATAATATGATAAAGGCTTGCTACGTATACATAGACCCATTACAGAATTACAATCATCCCTTCTTCGAAGTGGTGCTTTCTATACAATACGTCGGTCGTCGATGCCAGTTGCCGATTGGTTGGAATGCCATCTGTTTTGAACCCGGATCATGTAATCTGTTGTTTTATGAAGTGGAGTTGGAGTCTTGGGGAGAACACAATTCCCTATAAATGAACGTGAGGTGAAGGGGGTTGTCAAATCATTAACCTGCTTCGATGAAGCAAACAAGGGCAGTAATGCCATCTGCCGCACTCTACGTGCTGTCTCATCGTATCCAGTGTGATAATACCTGATGCGATTCCTGTGGCAACATAGTGTTAAGGAGAAGGGTCGCTGGGCCAATGCCAGTCACGTTCTTCAAAAGTTATGTAGAAATACATGTAATTTCGTTGGGTCGTATCAGGAACGATCAGATAAATCTAGCGCAGATTGAGAGTTTGAACAGCACCCACATTCATTTTTTGACTAAAATAATGTCGGTGCCTTGTTATCTTTGCGGATATAAATGAACAGTGGGCCGGCAGGTACTTGGGTATGACCTAACCGGAAAAGGTTCGAAAAGTGGAAGTACTTGACTCAGACTGATGCATTCGAGTAGTGAAATGAAGAACAACATATAAATCACTACGGGCATGATATGGCGGGGAAAATTAGATAAGCATCGAAGTAGCTGCTATACAAATTGACCTCACCATATTCCTACTGTTGAAGGACAGTGAATAACATGATCCATGTTGTTATCCATCCGGTACAGCTATCGTCTATCGATCTATCACCATAACTGATTAACTGCCAATTGAAATACAATCACATCAGACGTGGTCTTCTTTGAATTCGTTGGCGTTCCGCATATTCCTCCAGCGTTGACTGAAAGTGCCTGAACGGCTACCTCGAGAGGATGACATTGACGGCGATACTTAATGCCTGTCCTTTAATTCCGCCGACAGCATTGCCTGAAGACCTGCTCATGCTTTCCCTGAAGTTCTTGAGACAATAGTGCAACCACTAACGGGTTGATGCAGCTGTTCGTGAATGCTAACAGATGCGTCGTTGAGGACAGGATATATGAGTTTGGTAGTCCAGGCGAATGTTTGCAAATTTCAAAATGAAATTTGTAGTGAGCAGCGGTGTCCAGCACGTGACGAACAAGACGACGACGACGATCAACATCATACTATCTCTGTTGGGAAGAGGAGAATGAAACGTAATTTTATGTATATCAAGACAAATATCAGACTCCTAATCAAGAGGAAGAAAACTCTCATACGGTGGCAATCATACTTTGAGACTAGTATCGCACTACCTGTCTTAGTTTGTTAAAACACGTGAACAAGTATGAAATTGCAGTTTGAAATTTTAAAGTGCTCAAAACCACTTCAATTATATCCGCCGTAGTAAGAGTAGTTTCCTTGACCTTATCAGAGTCGACATCCCTCTCTTTCCCCAACCTCCAACACAAATCTCAATCTCTCTCTTCGCCTTTTCTCTGTCCCCCCTGGTTCCCCTCATATTGAACGTCCCCTCGATGGAGAGGAATTTTGATAGCCCATCTCGTACCGGCGACAGACTGTTTTCTATTCACGGACCCTCGCTGGGGAGCAGTCTGACATGAGCGTAGAAGTTGACGTCTCGTCCTCGTTTGGGCTACCTCGAGTCAGTCCCTCCGTTGTAGTAGCTTGATACACACTGGTTCTACCCGAGGAGCTTTGCTTACGCGAACGGCCCGCTGTTGGCCTTTTGTTGTTGTATAGGGCCCTAACGACGGACGAATACGTTTAATCGTCTATGACCGGGAATGATAGAGGAACAGAAGGTTACCGTGCGTAATATTTTTGGATCGGTGCTGTAACGTTCCCATCCACTACGAAAACGATGGCGTCTCCTTCGGGAAGGTACTCTCTTTTGGAAGAAAATTCCTAATGAAATACCCAGAAGACAAATGAATAAATGGAGCTCCTCGCAGGAGTGTAAAAAATGCGGAAAATCATTATTCGCATTATCAATTATTGCCTTCCATTGTTGGTTCATTAACATGATTTCGGAAGCGTTTTTCGGAAGTATCAGGTGAACCGTTATTCGTGAGCCAGATAGAGGCTGAACGTATACTTATGGCTTTTGTGTGTTGCATCATACATTTTTTTTTTTCATTCTGTTACTAAAACAGTGTTGTAGATTCTACAACACCGTACGATGGAAATTGTTATTTATGCAAACGCACCAACCATGTTAGCACTTTTTAATATTGGAAGCGCTCAGTCACGTCCTGGGTTTAGATACTCCACAGGTACATAGAAGTCGTAGACGCAACAGTCAATTAGTCAAACAAGAATACATACATCACTCACTTGTCAGTAACTAATATATTGAGTAAATATTATATTTTTTCAATACAAGAACTTGTGTTATATCAATCTCGGGTAGCTACATGCAATGAATTTAGCTCATGCTATGATGAACTCCACTAATTACATATTGGATGCGTATCATGTACCAGCGTGTGTGTATGGGCCGTATACCGTGCATCTATGAAGTTGTAATACTCGCAGACCAGTTTCTAGCAAAAAAATATTTTCCAGACATTCATTGTTAAAGTTAGAGTTCAGTAAACAGGCACAGAGAAAATAACGACAGGGCGTTGTATTGCGAATTGATTTTCAGGGTATCCCGTGGTCAAACAAAAATAAGAACCGTAGGTGTGGAGAAGCAACGATGCAGTACCCGTCGTGGATCCAAAGTGAATTGTATTGATGCACGTGTTTTTTGTTTTCTTCTAATATACAGAAGACTTGCGGAAAGTGCTAGTCCGCTTGAATAATAACATCTCCTCAGTAGTTAAACGGAATAGAGCATATAGAATAGAGCCTTTAGTGCGTATTTCCAGGTTCGAAGTTACCAGAGGTTCGTTCACCCTATTCCACATCTAGGTTATTCCATTTTTCAATTATCGGTCAATCGTTTCACACGCTCGATGACATTTGTGATGCTTGTGAATTCAATGTCAAATATGATTCGTCATTTTATTCTGCAACGGTAAGAAGCACAGTTATACAATGCTTGTGTCTATTGACTTTTCTCGACGCGGTAATTATCAAGTGTGCAAAAAATATGTTTACTCATTCAAGGTTTTTTTTTTTTTTTTTTTGCACAGGCTGCTCGAGGTACTCAGACCGGTTACAATCCATAGTCTAGCTAATCTTAATCGCATTGCCCTCTCCATTTAACTCGTAGGCTGACCAAGGTCTTCATCGTATTGACATAATGGAATAGGACACAGATTATGGGAAATCATAGGAACGTACAGGAGAGAAAAAAGAAGAAGGGAGAAATCGGTTATTCTTTCGGCAAGAGATAAGGCGGTATTGTCGCTGAGGATTAAGATAGTAGGCAGAGTTAGGGATTGAGAAGATAGAAAACAAGAAAAAAAAGGAAATAAACCATGTTCCCATCGCAACATAGAACTTCTCGAAGAAATTCCTTACCTATATTCAGGGCACGTTGTAACATGACGTTGTCAACAGGATATGAGTTACACGTTTCATTTAATCTCGACACATATGAATTGCGTATACCGAATCGCTTACCTGCTTAAATATGTTGGGCACTGCGAATACACAGGCTGACACCCATACAACAGGATCGCAAATTTCGCTCGACGGAATGTGAGAACAGATCTGGCCTTCAATGGGTATAAAACTACATAGAATCTGTAGGAGAACATGAGAACATTTGGTTAATTGTTTTCATTTTCTCCGTCATTTTTTTCGTATTCACATTCTGGTCGGCTGCGTGGTTCATATCCTCATTTGAGTTAGGACCCGAGAATCAATTCAACTTAGCCAACCTAGTTCTTTCTGCCTTTATGACAATTACTACGTGTAGACATACAGAAATAATGAACTAGGCTTTGCTGATATTTGGCTGGTACCACATTGAGTGCAGCTGCTTATGCTAGTATTTTCCCGTAAGTAATATAATTGTGTTCGAGGTGAGGTAAGCTAAGGTAGAACTGAGCCAAAACGGAAATTTAGGTACTCGCACGAACATACGTGTTCTCCCTTTTTACAGTTTTTCGTTTGAGCCAATACCCCATCACGGTATTACCAGTGAAAATTTTCGAGTTGGAGTAGCAGCATTTTCCGGATGGTAGTAGCTAAGTGGCTGTGTTTGCAGTTTCGAATTAGCGAAGTATTGGTCTCCTCTCCATGGTTCCGATGTTTTTTTTTTTCTCGTCGGTCGGCAGGAGCGGTCATGTTGGACATGAGAGTTCTTCTACAGATTGTGAGAGAGTTGTCGGACAAGGTGTTTTTCAATCTCCCTTCGGACGAGTACTTGAAATGGTGGCCATGGGAGCTAGTCGGAATTGTGCAAACCTCTGTCTTGATGTCTACTGAGCACTAGTCGAGAAGAGGAGGGCGAGTTTTATCGCCGATGCTCACCCACGTTCAATACACTCGTGGTTCCTCGATTAGCCTTGATTAGCTTCCTAAACCCGTAGAAACGAAATCAAAGCACTGATATATTGAAATGGTTATAACGCAACACCGCCCTCGAATGTTCGATATTTCATGCCACCAGCTAACAACGAGCAAGTCAGTGACGAAGACATGGTGGCAATGCGATAAAACTCACTAAACTCAACAATGCTGTTAGCTAAACTCTCTCTGTAGCTTTATCAAATTTTGCTCACAGACAAAAACGCTCCCAACGTGTGGTCATGTGATTCAATATCGTGTATACACATTTCGAAACCTACACCGCTGTATACCTTTTGTGAATAGTATAACACCTAATAATATATTTTGCTGGCACCAGAGCACTGTCAAACCGTTATGATATTGATGTAAAGATACAAGAAATTTGTAATTGCAACAAAAGGTTCCACTGATCCATTGCCGACCTTTCACAAGGGTGTGGGCATCCCAGGAAAGGTTCAAATAAACATGATCACGTGAACATCACTCGATTTTTGGTACTTTTTGTTAATTGGAAATCGGAAGCCAAACTCCCATAATGAATTTCAGCCGATTCGAGTCCGACAATAATGCAATGTAGGCCATTGTATAATTCTAATACGGGGAAACCACAGCAACCCCTGCAATGAAAAACGTGTAGCATACGGAGCACCGAATATAGATAGATAGATAGATAGATAGATAGATAGATAGATAATAGATAGATAGATAGATAGATAGATAGATAGATAGATAGATAGATGTTTATCATTGAATACATTTATTTTGGTATCTGTGGAAACAATACAACTAATATTTCAGTTCGTAATAATTGAAAAAGGGATTATACTTTAGCAGTTTAACTGAATTGTCGAGCAAGGAATGCTATCATAGTACTGGTTTGGTCAATGACCTTACGTTGCGAGCATAACGACAAGGCTTCTGCATGAACTATGTTGAATATAATTAAACCAAGCGAGAATTAGATAGGATCAAAAACCATCAACCAACCAGACGCTCTACAGTGAAAATTGAGGCTGTGTCTGACAGTCGGATTTTCTAAAGTGCAATCAGGTTATCACCGCAGCTGCAGCTGCAGCTGCAGCTGCATCCATGGCTTGACAGCCGTCGGTATAAATTGCAGGCTATGGGTGATTCTTATGTTTCAGCTCATTAAAGCTGGTTTGGAATAACAATTCTCTCGTCGAGGTTTCGTCGTCCCGCAATCAACTTTGATTCACAGCTTGCTCTAATGGGTAATGAGAGGGGCCATACGGATCTCTGTTTAGAGACCGTACTCTGATTCGCTCGACAGCACGACCCGTCGACGTGTATGTACTGAGCAATGAGATATTCGAAATGCAAGGACTTCGACATTTACATATTTTAATAAACGATTGGTGTTACTGTGATTTCCTTTCCAAAATGCATCCATGAACATAGTCTTCTTAAACAACCTTTTTGCCAAATCAGCATTGCCAACCAGAATATCACACCAGGTGCCCAGAAATGACTAGGCAGCCGAACAAGCGCACAAATTCCTGTTATTTTCACTGATAAGATGTTTTGGTTTGCAAGTCATTATTTCGACGCATTTTTGGTCTATTTGACATTGGCTAAAAGTTACGCATCAACCGTTCAAGCGAAAACATTAATCTTACCTCTCGAAACTGATAAGAGTTAAGGTGAAGACGGAGCACGCTGGATTGACCATCATCATGTAGGATATCAGCTTACATAGGGCAGCGCCGTATGGCCAATGGCTGAAGAACTCTTGCCCAATCTGGATCGGAACCACGACGAGGCAAACCATAAGATCGACAATGGCTAGGTTGGCCAGGAATATGCATGTATCGTATGCAGTCGCCTACTCCGGTAATAGAAAAAAGGACGATCAAGTTCCCGATAACACCAACCAGAAAGACTAGCGAGTAGGAGAACACCAACGGAATGATTGCTGAGAGGTTGTCTCGCTGGGTGGCATTGAAGTAGTATTGGTAGTAGGAGTGGGAGTACGAGGACATGTCTTGCTCCATTATGAACGACAGGAGGGAAAGTGTCGTAGATCTATCAACCCATGCGTGATTCCACTGATATGCTATATAGATTACTGATAGTCGAATTGGCAGTCTTGAGAATCTGGCGGTCCGGTTATGCTCACACCAACCTGTGGTTGACAAATCTGATTAGATCGGCTAGCGATGTGAATAACCTGGAAAAATCTCTCATAAGCTTCTCCATGTGAATATCTGCTCATTACGATAACATTGCTATCGGAGGAGTCGATAAATAAAACATTTGTCGGTAGCATTCCCGGCTGTAGCGAAGAATCGACAGTGATTCCAGCTGAATCATTGTAAAGCGTTTCCGAAAATCGCATTGGTGGCGATTCTTCAATAATCCTCGCTCGCCCTGTAAACAAAAAAATGTTTGGATTTAATTTGATTGATCAATGAAACAGTTGGAGTATCATTCCAGTACATTCCAGGTCAATAAATTTTTAAAAGCATCACCTACAGTCCTTTTCCGGTTGTTGGCCACTGCATTCGTCCCCTACAATGTTAGTGGAATTTACCCAGAATACATTTCCAGACACCCACAATGTTCACTTAAACTCTGCTGAGTCTGTTTTGAGATTGGGACTTCCTATGAAAGACCTGATATGCACAATAGGATGTTTACCGTCATATTTGGCTACAAAGTCCATTAAAATGTCATAGAAACGACTTATGAAGTGTAATTTTTGACAACCTTGACAACCTAACTCAATGTATAGTGGAGAGAGGTGCAAAGTCAAAATGTACACTGTCAGTGAATATATGCTCGTTGCGGTACAGTGCGACCGTACCGATCATCCCTATTCATTGGATCAAACAGGAAGTGTTTGTCTCCGCGACCCATATTTACTTACCTCTCGATACGATACATGTCCGTATTACCATAACATGTTAGATTAGAAAAGTGGTGTCTGATTACACCGACCATCTGACAATTGGTTTCGTGTTTCCTCATGGTCATGGTACATGTCCGTAATACAATAGCGTGTGAGACCAGAGAAGGAGTGTTTGCCTACTAACACCGACCACCTGACTATTGTTTTATCTATGGTAGTCTTTATGCCAATGTAGTGACTTCGAAACGATAAGGCCTTCCACACAGGATACGTTCCGTTTCGTCATGTCACAGCAGGTTTTATTTCCGTACGGCTGGAGGGATGAGACGTAGACGCACGCTCGTCCAAACAGGATCCGTCTCCCCATATCAGTCAAATGATACTGGAGATTAAAATTTGACCATTGTTCGGGGATGGTTAAATCTAATATTTTTATTCCATATATCGCACCAGTGCCAAGTAGGACTGAAGGAAGGTCTCATATTCGAATATTTTCGTCTATGGGTGACATATCTGCCAAATTTGGACTTCACAGACCATTGCGTCCAGTAGTTATCATGCTCACAAGCATATGACCCTCTTGACCTGTGGTGACCTCAAACGACCTTGAAACGGCACTACAAACACTGGTTTTCCCTATACTGCAGACTCATGCGTTCTGAAGTAGGCCTAATCGTGCTCACAAGCATTAAACCTTTTGACCTCTAGTAACCTCATTTGACCTCAAACTGGCGATAAAACAGTAAGGATCTCCCTCTTCATAGAAGAAACATACCTACCAAATATTACTTTTGTATACCTTTCTGCTCGTCAGTTATCGTGCTCACATAGAAGCGTCACGAACACATACACGGATACGCACGAGCACGATTGCATACAATTATTCTCTTTACCATCAACAGGGAGCAAAACGCTGATATCTCTCTATGACCATATGACCTATAGTCCATAAACACCCTGTCACGGGAGAATTTAGAACATTCTGATTATTCTAATTGAATATTCTGATTATGTTCTTCCCCCCCCCCGCCCGCCATTCACACCCTGCCCACAGCACTCGCACACCTCGGTAGCGACCGCGGTTCCCTGTGCCCTCCACCCGTACTAGGGGTCAAGTGACATTGATTTCAAACAAACAAGTCAGTATAGTGTGAAATAGGTACCCCTTTCCACAGGATGCGATGGGGCTTTCTTTCGCGCTAATTTTTCAGAAATTAGCATTTGAATATGAGGGAATCCGAACTAAGTATCATCCGTACGTCAATTTGCTTCTGAACGTAATGACAATCCGGGAGGTTGCGTACGCCTAAGACAATTTTTTCTGACGTATTGAACGTGACGGAACGGAACGTATCCAATTGTGAACGGCCTTTAGGCTCTTTACTAGTTTTGATAGGTTAAAAACAGACATCGCCTGGCGGGAAAACCGCTTTCGATCAATCAGAGGATGACATGTCCGCCTCGTTTTTTTTTTTTTATCAGAAGGGGGTTATGCCCAGGGAAGTGGGAGGATGGTTCCAATGCAAACACCATTCTCCAAAATATGCAAGTATTTCAAATTTTCAACACCGAAAATATCATTTTTGCAAAAATTCGAAATGGCACCAGTGGGGTCGTATGGGGCGAAAACACAAAGTTGGTCTCAAATGCTCGCCATGCTTCAGAACGCGCCAAAAATCCAAAAGGGCCTCCGTCAGACCGGTCGGGCCGACGCCCACTGTTTCACAATTTCACAATTTTTTTACGTGACATGTGTTGCAAAGTTGCAAAGTTGCGGAAAAATGATTTTCGCAAAAATCAAAATGGCCCGCGGGTGGGGTTGTATGGAGGCGAAAACAAAAAAAAATGGTTCTCTAACGATTCGCCATGCTTTCGAAAATGTCGCAAATCAGTGAAAAACTCAGTTTCCAAGAAATCCAAAAATGGCCGCCGTCGGAGCAGTCGGGCGATGCCAATTTTTGATCATTCAGATGGTTCATCAGGATTCGACAAGGACTAGGGAGTTATTGTACAAAAGGACTATCAATTTCAGTCTTTGTGAAATCCAAACAGGCTGCCGCCAGAGTGGTGCTGTGACCCCACCTTCGAATCATCCGATATTTCGTAGGGCGACCATGTATGCAAAGTTTTCATGTCAATCGGACATTGCATAGAGAGTTACTGCGTGACAGCGACATTCTTCCGGCGGCGGCGGCGGCAGCGTTTTTGAGACGACGCTGCCAAAACCATAATATCCAGAAGTGGGATGGATATAATTATTATGTGTGCATTTGCATTGGATCGCAACCATCTAAGGAAGCACTTGTGTGACGTGTAGTTTGAAGTCGCGGATTGCTTGTTTAATCGGTTGAACTTTAGTTTACACAAGCGCTCCAGGGATTAGTAATTGGTCGATTGACCGTAATATAAAATCTTGTTTGATCATAAGAAACAAAACAATTAATTGATTCTAATAAGACCGTAGTCCCCTGAATGCAATCGCTACTGACTACCGTCAACTCAGTTGGTAGTTAACAAGGCTATTAGTGTCGGATAGGGGAAACATAAGCATGGGAGGTCTTGACACGTCGTCATGCTCTTCCCTATCATAACAACATCCAACGTATCCTGACCTGAATATACCTGTCGTTACGTGACGGCCCTCGTAAACCCACATTGAATGATTCGCAAATCACCTGTTAATCACTCATTGAACACCTCCTTGAACAGATTTGACCAGAAAACTATGATCATAATGAATTCTAATGAACCAAACTGTAGATATGTATGGACATATGCTGCGTTAAACTGACAATCTAGGCAATTTTTCCTTTACAAATAGAGAAGAAAAAAAAATGAAAAGAATGAAAAAAGAAGAAAACAATATATCACACCTGTATCCACAATCTGAATACATGCTATACTTGAAAATAAATGTTCAATACTAATTCCAATAGGAATACCCAAAGAACTAATGAATGGAGGTCAATTTCTACGACTCGCTGAATCATCTACTTGTTTCAAGTTGGGATCCTGGATTCCTGTGTGTGCTCGGGTGTATGTGCCGGTTGTCCTTTCGTTTTCGGGTGTTGTTCGTTATTCCGTTACGTTGAAAAGTAAGTTCCTTAATTCCTTGGAGAACAGCATACAAAAGCTCTAAACCCTACATTCATAGCAAACCTCGTATTGCTCTGAAAAACCCCCTGCACAAACCTCAAAACGGGCCGTTCTGTTCAGAAGTTTCAACTTTCAAGTTCAGGTTCATTTTTCACCATTACTACACAGGCAGTCCAGCTTAAATAAAATTACTAGTGAATTGTACAATACAGAGCAAAGATAGAATATTCTATACACGACTTGAAATCAAGTATGAACTTTCTCCGAGTACCGCAATGGAAAAACAAATTAGAGTTTGTTATTTTGTAGGTTTGTTTTTGTGGGCGAGGTAAGAGAAATTGGTGTTGGGTGGTAGGTGGAGCTTAAGAAAAAAAACTAGGGATTTTGGTTATTATACTAACATCGTGCGGCGTTCCCCAATGCCACAATGATAACCACTAGTTGATCCCTGCGATGATTCCTATCGTATAGCGATAAAACAAAAGTATTGCAATGAAAGACTTTTCACACCGGCTGGTTTTCATAGACAGCATATCGGGTACTTCCCACGTACGATGCTTTATCCATACATCATCACTATTTCTTAGCTCACAATGACAAATCTGATCTAGTTATACACGTAGCCGTGTATGGCACCTGCTGCTTCAGCGGCTCTATCTTATTCTTCTCTCCATGTTTTATTATTCTGGACCTGAATCAAATTCTGCTCCTGAACTACTCTTCGTCGCCTTACAATGTATTGCAAGAATATTTAACATGCCCACTTTTATGTTGGCACAATAGTAAAACACAGATGGTCGCTATGAAGCTTCTACGGTGATTTTACCTACCCCGTGATTAAATAATCGCACAACCTCGTCGTGCAAACCAAATGGAATATACATAATCGTTGACTGAAGTATATTGTTATTAAATTGCACGACAAGAAGAACAATAATCACAAGGATGTATTGACCAGGTGGTTGCTTACTTTAGCTGCCTTACTGGAAGCACAGCTAGGTTTGTATTCCCATGGTGGTAAATACCCAAGCACCCTCACTAGCAGGAATCGAGTGGTGACTTGGCCTTCGCCAGTATTGTTCACCCCATCCATAATGAACTAAATTGTATAGGGGCGTCTGCATTCGTTGCCAAACGCCCGTAACAGGTTTATCAGCACAAAACCCTTATGAAAACAATGTGCCAGCAACCTATATTAGGGCAAAGTGCCATTGCCCAAACTAATACGATAATGCTGAAGATTCCGACAACCGTCCTCATTTTCCCGAAAAAACTAGTTGATGGAGTTGATGATAATCTTTTAGTTTGCTACTGAGGCGCCGAGGTTAATTTGATTCATAACACCATTTTCCCTCCCGGCATCCCAATGTCGGACACATTCGTGATATTCCACCTCGTATAGTTTAAGGTGTAATGCTGTATCAGAAGTTGCGAAAATATTCAAAGAAAAAAGGCTCAGTCGAGACATTCTCCACATCAACCTGCAACAAAAAATTGCCTGAATGAGCTGCTTACTAGCTTCAAGTTAGGACCATCACCGAACCTGTCAATAAACGACATGTTCCCTCAATATGAATTATATTACTCTGTGACTCGTGATTACTCTGTGAATCAAATCCTGTCATACAGGAACTGACTATGCCCCGTGATCAACTAATTATTAGAATCTAGAGAGTTGCGAAAAAGCAGTAAACTGCATGGCATCAGAGGAAGCTGAAACCTTAACAAAACCTAACATTGCTATTCTCTAAATGTAATTCACATGAATAGACCTAAATAAATCAATCGTTTATGGCGTGCAAGTGTCGCTTGTAACTCACGTTTTATGTCATCAGTTGAGGTGATAAGTAAAGACGGAAGAATAAAAAACCCTTCCAGCGCGGTATACTAATGGTCTCGTCAGAGTGGACGATTTCAAGATGATGGTATCACCGCAAGGTGATAAACGTATAGCGTGTCGGTCTAATGGAGGATCTCAGTGAGCAAAGAGAAACTTACCAATAAATCGTTGACAATACATTACAGGTATAATGCAGACTAAATTTATAACCCTTTGGGTAGGAGTGGGACAACGGATTGCTATTAAGCCCTCATTAGTGTCATAGTAGTTGATGTTCTACCTATTTACTCAAGGTAAATGCTTCCTGTCGTTTCTAGTACTAGGTTACTGCTGATATTTTTTCCTCCGAGGGGTAGAATTGTGGTTCATTCAAACACTCCTAAAATGTTAGGAAATACATCACTGGGCGTTGTACAATAAATCAGGTTCCTTCGGCGTGACGCGTTTGAACTGTAGCAGCCAATTTTCCAAGCCATTACAGGTATAACGCGGAGACATATTTTCGCGCCGAAATTCGTTCCTAATGTAGTTTAGGTTCTCGTCTTTCCATTTGGTTGTTCCACTCGGTTTCTCAAATAGGTTATCTTTAATCCAGACTAGACATACTAATTATTGTAGTACACTTTCTTCTTGGTAATTAGTAATAATACACCAATGTATGCATTTCGAGCATGTGACTCCGGTTTATTTTTCATTTTGGGCCTTATCTCTTCCCAAATATTGTCACTTCATCGCACGAAATTTGATTGTTTATTCTTAGTTTCTCCCTACCTATACCGTAGTCGTATCGTATTGTTAATCGAATGTAGAGTCTTCAACAGATTAAATATTACGGTGGGTGAATGACTCATAGCTGTTTATCCGTTGTACGGATAGCCGACGCTCTGGAACTAGTCGCGTAGAAACAATAACAAAACATTAACGGACAGTCAGAGTGATCTCATCAATTGAACCTGAACTAATTACATAAAGAGACAGTCAAAACTGATAAAGGAGGTTGCTATATACTTAATGATAACATGTTCATCTGACAACATAGGAGAAACGCAACAGCTGTAAACTGAGATAACCTGTAGATCGTTGAACTGGTCTTTATATGCTCGTCGATGTTTGTTAAGGAAGCGATAAATAATCGCCAAGAAAAAGAGAGCGTACGAAGGTCAATACCATTGTGTGAGATTTCAAGTGAACTGATTTTATGTGGTAAACTGCCGTCTCGCGTCGTCCGCGTTACAAATGTCCGTCGAGGATGAAAAGAAAAAAAAAAAAACCTGGAAATGAAAGTGATTGATGACGTCTTGGAAAACGGTTTGGGAGATCTTAAACGAAAGAACAAAACGTGGGGCGTGAACGGGGATCATCAGTGAGCAAGACGTTGGCTTAACATTCACGGTATTTATCATCTTAATGGGGCCACGAGATGGCTGATGTCAGCGTCGCCCTAACTTGTTTTGAAAAGCAATTGGCGATTGTACCAGATCAGATTTGGCACCTGATCGAGAGCAACCGCTTCGTTGAAAATGTTACAAGCAAGCATGGCGCTCAATGGACAAAACCCCCTCCTTTGAAATGAAAGGGATTCAGCTCTCAATTGAGCATGATTCAAAAGCCCTTGACAGCCTGTTCATGCAGAATGTCTGTGCATATCACTGATATAATTTTCCTATTTGTACACCCAAGTGTCGGCCTCCCTAATTACGCCGTGCATTCGAGTACCGAACTTGCTCCTTTATACAAGCCTTGTAGAAATGTGACTTGCTAAGAAACGAAATCTCGCACCTTACTTGAGCTGTAGTGAACGGTATTAGGCTGCCTTTGTTCATATAGTACCACCGCAGTGATCTTTATACACGGTGTAGCGTTGGGGGGTGGCAATTGATTGTTGATGATCTGGATTCCCGCACGAATATGAGAGAGGTCTTCCGACAATGTCGATGGCAGCGCACTGATTCCAGTGATTAGACAAACCATCCGAAAGTATCTCTACTGAATACCATCACACTGATGGCGTTGCTTTCGATAATTGTTAGGATGGGACTAAAAACACGTAAACTACAATTTGTTATCGCGATACGCAGGCAGGCAAAAAGTTCGATGGTCAATGAGAAGCTGGTTCAACCGATTGCCCATCGCGTTGAACGTGTATGGGTTGCAGCAACGTGAACGTCTGACAAATATTTACCATGTAAGCTTTTGATATGAGCTATATCGGTATCTCTGAATCATCCTAGATTAGTATTGTGATGAGTCGTGCAGGCCTTCACCACAGACGCTAGTCCATGGATCAAATAATAACCGGAATTACTAACGAATGAACGATAGCTGATAGCTCTATAATTGTATTATGTCAACATACCCCCATAGCCTAAAAATAGTGTTATCCCAGGTTAACTTCCGACGCTCACAATTAGATATCAATATTGAGAGGTAATAATCCTTGAATACAGAAAAAATATTTATAAGCTGGATTAACAAGTCATGGCATATTACAGAAGTATATTTAAAACCAAAAAAACAAAATCACACATTTGAAGTCTAAGCCTGAATTGAAGCGGGGTATATTAGCTGAAATATTAGTGGCAGTTTGCCAGCCAGTAATAAACGCTTACAGAATATGGTGACCTTTTATTTCAAGCCCTACATTCACCCCCTAACTTGTCGTTGAAGTCGTTCACTTCAAAATATTATGAATTCCCGAGAAAGTCAGGAGTTTTTTGAGGCCTAACACTTTTTACACCAAACGCATCTCTCCAGGGAGGCTATTCCACTCTTTAAACCACTCTTTGTGAAGAGGGAATACTTCCGAAGTTGGAATTCCAAAGAATTCGGTTCACCTCTGAGTCCTTTCAGGTTTGGTAGTTTAGCCATTCCGACTTTTTCAATTGTATAAGAAGAATTACAAAGAACTTCCTCCTCCTCTTTTTGCGTCGATAGTGTGTTTTGAGAAGTCTTCGAAAGAACTCTCCAAAGCTATATTTCCGAATATTGCAGAAAGGTATTTGAATTATTATGATTTTCCTCGGATAAGAGAGGGTAAATGAAATATTTATATTGTTGACAGTCAGAAGGTAATGTGTACATGCTGGGGGTTTCGGTGTTATCCCTCTCCGCTGGAGACACATAAACCCCCCTGTCAGACAATTATGTTCCTGTAATTCACATCAGGAGACTTCGACTCTGGAAGGTCTACCATGTGACGATAGATTCAGCGAATGAATGTGGGCGATGCATTGTGATACACACGAATTGGTTCTCAATGGCTAGAAGTCACATCCTGACACAAGAACGGAAATATCTACCATTGGTTATCATTGGCCGGTCTCGCTTGTTGCTGTATTGACTGAAGCAAGATGTCAACACAACATTCTCAATCCATTTAAGGCCTGCCTTGTTTCCAGTATTAGCCAGAGTGATGCTTTGAATTCTCTTCATAACGAGCTCAAATACCCGATGTGATATTCCAATAATTACTGGTAAATCATTAGTGTATTCGAATCTTGAGAAAAAGTGAAACCTAATATGAGTCTGTGATATTCCAAACAAAACACATGCTGTTCTACTGAAAGCGAGGCAAATGTTTTCTTCCGAATGCAACTCGGAGAAGAATCATGTTTGAAATGTCGTACATCCTTAACAGCATTAATGTGATCAGCGCTACCCGTAGTGGTCAACCAATTTTAATGTCTTTCTGTTACTTTTCTCAAGCTTGGTTGAACTACCACCTATTTTGGTCTAAGTAAGGCAATCCAAAAGGCGTCTACAGATTAACCGACGTAAAAATGGAACATAAACGTGACATGCTGAAGAAAGTGAAGAGCGACAGTCAGGCACTGTAAAATAACGCTATGTTCCTCATATTAATTTTATTGTGCGTACCTAAACTATTCACTCGTTGTAGATGTTGCTTTCGTCAGAGTGTCTCAGTCACCTTTATTGAACAATCCCTGATAATAGTCTCCTCCACTCCAAACGAAATCAAATACACTTGAACCTACTGTTATGACGTCATGAGAAACACTCGTTGAGACCGGGACAGGGAACGATTATATGAACATATATAACATAATTTGTTCTCTGGTGATAAATAATCTGTTTACTGAAAGCGCGAAAACTATGAAAAAACTGCGGGGGCTTTCAGAGCGAGATGTTCGCCAAAACAATTTTGAGCAATGGAACGGCTTGTGCCAAGGCCAGCTTATATGATTACGTTCTTAACTGCCGCCAATATGATATCAATATGCTATCAAAGATCTACCAGAGTTCGCGGTAGTATGCACAGCTTTTAGGCAAATCTGATCTACCATGATTCCCAGTGCCAGAGTTTTCACAGCCTGTCGGTCCGGTGCAATAAGCAAACATCTTTTGAATAATCTCATTGCGTTGGATCACAGAAAATGAAAACACAGAGGATGATGTCATTCGAGGAAAAGGTAACTTAGATACCGGATAGGGGGAAAAACGGGCATTATCGCTCTATCGCTTGTAACTAAACTGGTTAAAGAGGCAGTGTAGGTCACAAACTTTGTGTTCCCGCTGAGCCGTTATTAATAATATTTCTTAAGTATGGTGACCAAATGAATTAGCGTTCATTTTGAATGTGATGAAGCACCGACACAACAAAGTGACCTCATGCGAACGAGGACGCCGGAGATTGCACGATACCACAGTCAATCTCTCTGTATGATTGTTCTTAAATGTTGTGCGATCTTCTCTGCGCTGCTTGGAGTATTAAAAGTATTTTTGCCACAACCCCCATACCGAGGAGGGGGATAGCTCAGTCGGCAGAGCTCAAGACTTGTGATCCGAAGATTGTGAGTTCGAATCCCTCAAAGCCCGCGGGCTTTTCCGTAGTGCCCTTGGACAAGGCATGTCTCCTCAACCACCTACGTGTCAAATTTTATTATAATATTAAATATTAATATTATATAATATTATTATTATTTATTGAAATGCTGTTCCTCTATGTCTTAGCGTCGTATTGTGCGTGAAAAGACTCATAGAGCATCTATCATCCGAGTGTCGAAATACCATAACGCCATGTTATATTGCCCAGGCCATATTTGTTCAGTGTCATGGTTGAATCGTTAACCAATTCCGGAATGTACGCTTTTGAGGAAACCTTGCAACTTGACACAGATATATATATAAGTAGAAAGCACACCCTTTAGTTGTCGAAAACTATAATACACAAAATTCCAGGTATGAGCTATCTTTGCGCAAGTGTTAGTGCTAGAAAGCTGGTGACTATGGTGGTGTTACTATTGCGTGTAGCTGTTTTTTTCTTCTTCTATAAGTTCAATTCAAGTTTATTACCACACTTTCTCAAATCTTGAATACAATACATTTGGCATATATGCAAAAATTAGAGTGGAAGGACCAGAAAAGAGTTAAAAACTTTTCGAGACTGGCCCTGAAAAGAAAGAGACTGACTAGAACAACTATTTACCGTCATATGCTTACCTATATAACAAAAGAAAGTAAAGGGAAAGGAAAGCAAATCCAACCAATCGTGGGATGGAGAAGTGAAAACATGTCTGTATCGGGTATACAATTGTGAAGCTTGGTTGTTAGAATAGTAACCACTGAAACCTCAGGTAGAGCACTTCTGAAATTTATACTAAAGTATTTCTAATTGATAGTCATAAGGTCGTATATCTTGATGACATTGAGTTCACTAAGACGTGCAGTTGCATGAGTTACTGGCACGTTTACTAAGTTGCGATCACACGTTTTTCTGTAGAATATTAGGCTATTGAGGTGTTTGAATTTGTAAGACCCCCAGACGAGACTATAATTCAGGGAAGGCAACACCAGTGCGTTATAAGAGAGTTTAAAGAGTACTACGGGGCAACATATCTTTAGCCGCTTCATACGCGTTCGTCTGAGATTTTCCGCTAATATCGGACATGGCAATAGCCCATTTCAATTTCTCATCGATTGTTGTTCCTAGAAAGGTTGTCTGAGGTGAAGCATTTCTGTTGGCCATCAAGTACACCATATGCCACTATTATCATCATTCTTATTCTAATATCTACGTTTTTTGTTGGTAGACATTCAAGATAATCTGTTACTTCTTAGCCAGTTTGAAATATGCCTAAATTCCCTAGTTGTTCGTTCAGGTTGTCATTCAGGTTTCTATCTGGTAAAATGTTGTATCATCTGCAAACAGTATAAAATTGGATAATTCGTAGAACAATAGTATATCGTTGATGTATAAAGAAGGACAAGTATGGCCCTAAAAAGATCCTGGGGGCAACGCCTATGTTGCAATATGAATTGTAGAAACGTCAATTTCCAAATTGGTAATAGAGAGGCCGATTTTCCAAATAACTTTGAAACCACTTTTGTGCTACTCCCATATCCCATATGCATATAGCTTTTCAGTAGATTTTATGGTCAATCCCGTGTCAAAAGCCTTAGATAGATCATGAACCTTGCGCTGTAGTTCTTTTGTTGTCTAACCAGTGGATATCTCGTCAACCAGATTTAATGCAGCCATGTACGTTGAATAATCCTTTCGAAAACCGTATGGTTTGAAGATGTATATTTGTTGTCTGCGATAAATTTTTGTAATCGATCATGTACTACTCGTTCAAACCTTTGATATTGTAGGGAGAATTGATTTAGTCCTACTATTCGAATCATTCATGGTCGCCGTTTTTTGTAAATTGGAACTACTTTGGCTGTTTTGAGTTCACTCGGGAAGATACATGCCAAGGAAAGGTTGATATATGGTTAATGGTTGTATATTGCGTTTACAGACTTATGCCTATCCCTAGTGATAGTTCGTGCCCTGGACTTTTACCTTTCTTCAATCTCATTATAGCGAGGCGTACTTCATCTGCAGAATAGGGAACTAACAAATGAATTTAGGCACATTCTATTGACAAGGTAGAGGCACTTGTCACCCGTGTTATTTAGCTATATTTGTGGCAACAGTGGAGAAATATTCATCTGAACCATTAGCAATGACATTGTCGTCCGGCGTCAAGGTTGGTTTTCAGAGATAAATGATCGGTTGTGTTTAATAATTCTTTTTCCTATTAAGATTTTGTGATGGCTTTCCACTGTCCTTAGGATTAGATTTACTATTGTTTATAATACCATTATAATAAGACTTTTTTGCCCTCGCTATGGTTGATTTAGCAAATTTCTGTAATTTCTTGTATGTAATATATTCACTGGAGTAGGGGACCGTACAGATTTCAAGTGCACTTATGTTTAACGTTTAACATAGGTTAAATTCCATGTGTACTTCAAGGTGATTTTTTAGTTTTAATTTTGTTTTACCTTCGTAAGTGGACAACAAGCTTTGAACTTCCTGGTCAGTAACTCGGCAAATCATTATATGCCGTTTTCAGGTTCGCATCATTAAGAATGGTAGACCAGTCAGTTTTGCTAAGCGCATGGCTTAGGGGTTCAATATTTCTGTGTGACGTGTTAAATTTATAAGATCTAGAGGATTTGATTTTTTATTTCAGCTGTGAAGTACTAAAGATTGGCTAGTGATCGGAATAAATCAGTAATGAGGACACCACTATTGATTCGCTTTACACCTAATTAGTGAGGATGTTATCAATCAAAGAAGAAGTAGCGCTAGTACCTCGAGTCGGTTTGTCGATAAGTGTAAAAAAGGAATAGAGAGAAAGTACATCCAGGAAATTTTGCACGTCATCCCCACATCAGCATGTCAATTTAAAATCACCTGCCATACCACATTCTTATTTTCATTACCGTTGTACAGACTTTGTTTCGTTTGTTCTGTGAATACATTTATCGAATATTCCTGGTAGCGGTAGACATCCACCAAACATTTTTTTGATCTATATTTTCACTCTCAATAAGAGAGTTTCAGACAGTCGAAACATAAATTGTCAAATCGTTCCTCACTGAAGCTACGTCTTCCTTGACAACAATTGCAACCCCGCCCCCCTTCTATTTTCCCTATTTGTATTAACAAGGCGATATCCGTCGATTTGTAGAAGGTTCACAGGCTGCTCATTTATCAGTAAGCCATGTTCTTTAACGCCAAATAGGTAAAGTTTGATTTCTAATGGAGTGCAGAAACAAAATAAAGGAATCCAATTTTTCATTATACTTCTAATGTTAGTGGATATTGAAAGTTTGTCATTACAGTCAGAAATTGTGGTGAAATTGCGATCATCATAGTAATTACAATTACATGCATCTTCATGAGGGTATCATTCAATTTCCATGTTACTAGTCACATAGACACACTTTTAGGGTAACCATCCACATTATCCTTAATACTTGGGTCACAACATTGCAACTGTGAAAGGATTTGCCAAAAGAGAGAACATGAGAAACAAACGAAAAAATATCAATAGTAAAACAAAAACGGGGATATATACCATATGAGCTCAGTGAATATTGCTCAAATCACCATGTATGATCGGCTGTTCACCCATCCAGGAGTGTGTAACCTCCCCAAATGGAAAAAGTCAGAAGAACCACACATATTCGCCTAAAAAAGCACTCTAGTTCAGGACAACCTCCGGGAATTATTGCGCGAGAATGAATGCCAACTTGTCGATGCTCTCAATAACATGGGAAACTGGATTAGCGCGGAGTAAGATGTGTATTCTGCAGGAGACGACTGACTAGATGCCTATTTGATGACCGATCGACCCTATTGGACCCCTTCCACAACCTCTATACGAGTATGTTTAAGCAGCGTCGATTTTCTATTCGAGTTAAAGAGAGGTAATTGATATCTTTTCCTTCGACCCTATACAGCAAGAATATCGATGTGTCCGATCAACCAGTTGCTTACCGAACCAAAATTAATTTCACACGCATGTCACATATGCTCCTCTTTCATGGTCGATAACGGATGACGCCTGGGTGTGTACGGCATCGGAGAAGTCTCGCCACTGAAATTCTCAGATATAAAGTGGGGTCTTTATCACGAGTAGTGGTGATGATCCCTCAATATATATGTACTACTTGAGACCCAAATGTGCTCGATGAATCGTCCAATGAAAACCTGGAAATCGACTTTTTCCTTTTCCAAATCGACCCTAAAATATTAAGCAAACAACATAGCCAAAATAAAAATAAAAAAGATGGAACATAAATACCCCACCTACCAGTACTGCCCGGTAAACCGAAACAACTCTGAAAAAATATCAGTATGGTTTTCGTCTCCTGCTGACCTTCATCTTCGTCATACTTAATGGGCTGGGGGCCGAATCCTTTGCTAGACTTCTACATTTGTCAACCGTCTTTTTTGGTACTGAAGCACTAACGACGCACCCACCCCCCCATTCTCTGTTCGGAATTGGCGCTGCTTTCACTCCGAGATTTCTCATATTAATTCGGTGTGAATTTCTTTTGATCTCCAGCATTCACTTTGCTTTCTCGACCCCAGAATCGATACGAATTCGCTCCGAACTGACTTTTAGTTGCTGATAAAATCTGTTTTGGACCGCAGTACTCTCATTCTGATTACAGGTACTATTTAAGAACTCGTTAAATCTTGTCAGCGTGGTTTTGATGCTTCCTGCCCTTTCATGCGACCAGATCCTCCGGCTTGCTTTCTCGGTTCATTTTATAGTATGGAATCACGAATGAATCGGTCGCAGACTCTATGACATTGACATCAGTATCTCCGGAAGCGGGATTATTTAGTTCGTTCGCCAGAACGTACTCTCCCACCATCTCCAGTTTATTCTGCTTCACAGAGCCCAAATTTGTCCTTGATGGAATATGGGTGCCATATTGGATTGGGCCCCTCAGAAGCATTAATCTCGTCAATGGCTGATCTCTCGTTTTTCCAAAAAATCTTCGTCCGTCCTTCTTTACACCCTCAAACTTGCGTGTCCGGACCATGCGTTCCCAGGATGTGTTCCTTCTATCCCATTATCCAGCTGATGTCCTCCTTCATTCCCTCAGTCGTCCGTGCATGGAGGATGCTCTACTCTGCAGAGCAATTATGGGCTTGTCCATTCTCTTGTCATTTTTCAATATTTGTTCGAATTTCAATATAATTTTAAGCTATTGCAGTCGTAAAAACACAAAATGGTAATTTACAGTCCACAATCGCGTATCTCATCATGATGGAAATGCGTTTGCAGTGTTGTTTGTTCCGCGTATTGGAAACATCAGATATAAGGAATGTGCATTTGCACTCATTTTGAATAATAAAGCAAACAGTATTACTTGTGACGTCCAAAATCTAACACCATATAAAATAACCAATATACAACTCGCTGCTGAACAAATAACTCAGCGGTGCTTACCACTCTCCATACCTACGCGTCTTAAATAAGGATAGGCCCAAACGTTTTATCAGTAAACACGTATCGCACATTTGGCAATTCTCTTGAAGAATCAGTCAGGTCCAAGAATACTAGAGGGCATCATCCGGTTAAATCCGCAGAGGAGGGTCTTTTCTAAATGATATGCAACATACAACTATTCTTCACTTCAACTGTACTCCAGAGACATATTAACGAAGCGCAGATCAAAAATGCACCCATGACCTTCTGGTTTAGCTGGAATCGGTTAGTTAATTCGTGGACGCACTAGAACTCAGATCGCGTAAAAACCGGCAGGTGTCACATATTTCTCTTAGCTTCCTTATTTTCTGCGTGCAAAATATTACATTTATATATGCAGACCCATGGACGTTCAGCAAATGGTGCGACTCTTCTCCACGATCCAATCATGCTTGGGAATGAGCTGAATGCAAAACGTCCACATGCATTTCCTGTGCCACACGGTCGATGGTGTTCCATCTACGAGGCATGACTGGAAAATCTCCATGTTTTTCGCATGAGTATCGAATTAATTTATATGCATTTTCGTCTGTTGTGCTAGAATGTTAGGAATTATAAATAGCTCCAAGAGCATTTACTTTGGAAAGACTATCCATTAATCACCCACAAATGTGCGACGAATAGTACAGAGAGTGTCATATTGTCAGCCATCCTAATTACTTTTCAGTGCATGGAGCCAATCGGACACTGAACTTTATTGCAGTGCTAAAGGTTTAGTGTTCCGTTCGATTCGCAAAAATGAATACAACACCTACGAAACCAATAGGGATAAAACTATGATATCTCATACATGAATATAAACCAAGCCAAACAGGAGAAATGGGATTTCAGTAGATTTGATATTGGTATGATGCGGGGTTAAATCAGGGTCAGGGGTGTTTGCTGCGACAAAAATTATAGAGAGGCAAAATGCCTAGTTTTCCAAATTTATTTTTCAAACGAGACCGAGAATTGCTCCTTCGTTCGCCAACATTGACCCAGAAATGGGGCATATAATATTTAGGAAAAAATCTGCGCAAGCCAAACAAGGTAATGTCAGGAGGTAGTCTCTAAACTCCAGTTCCATATCGACAAACATTTAACACCTTGAAACAATGTTGGGAAGATGAATGTGGGAATAACGATGAAATGTGAAAGTAAACGTACCTACTCTGGATGTCAAGTCGACAGAGCCAGAGACAGAAAGGTTAAGAACTTGGTAAGGTCTCCGATGTGCCACATCGCTTCATCTGTATTGTCTCTTCCCACAAAGCAGATATTGGGTAAAATGTGTGGAACTCTTGTTGGCCATATGCCGGGGTAAATTAAATCCATGTTAGGCGCTCTGAACTTGCGTGAGACGTGATAGAGAGTTGTATAGACTCCGAGACCCACTTCTGAATAGCTTGAAGGGAAGTTTTTGAGGCAGCAACATAAGGGTATATTCATCTCAGTTCTAGTAAGGAACGTAATACTAGTGATTGCATGTTTGTCATATCCCGTACGATAGTAGCGAATCAGGAAACTATGGGAATCGCATTTACTGCAAGGATATACGTCGGAGAAAAAGTTGTTAAACCCGTGGAAAAAAGCTGTCGTCTGCGCATGATACCCCCACTTCAAAGTCCTGCCAAAGAGGCATCGCCTCATTCCCTCTTCTTTGGTGAAAGATTCGCAGCTGACAAAAAGTTCAGTTCCCAGGTCTGCACCTTTGCCGAACAGGATAGGTAATGTCGTCTGCTTGTCATGTTTATCATAGAAAAAAAAGGGGGCTTCAGACGTCCATTGCGGGAAGTCAATGTCAAACCTGGTTGGACTATCTGTGATTTAGGAAGGCATTAGGACATAGTCACCTACATATTCGGGTTTCATGTACAACATCGGTTGATCCACGAGTTGGCCTCCGCCTACAGAAGATGACTGTGCAACATTCATGTTACCATTACAGTGTCGAATGACGTAAAATAGGGATTGCTATATACCTTTTTCCTGATTGAGGCCTCAGTGAAAGTAAGGTGTCCAAAGTTGAAAATACTTAATAATGACAAAATAATGTGGTGCTAAAATAGGGGGAAACATTTCAACTCCAACAATGGAAAGTTCAGATCATTTCCAACACTTGGACACCTCACCCGCACTTGTGCTCTAACCCAAATGTTGACCCTCACCCACAGATATGTGTAATTGCCGACATTTCGACACCTCACGCGAACTCGATTTCCCCAACCGAAAATGTTGATGCGCCAATCCCAGAAACGTACATTTTGTTCGTTTGCAGACACAATTATATATTGCTGGGGTATGAAATCGGGGGGGGGGGGGGTTAAACCCTCGAATTGGGAAGAACGGCCTTTTGTTGTTCGTACGAGGAGCCATGCCTCTTTACTGGACAACCAGAATGTACCATTGATCACTGAAGACACTGTCCATGTCTCTTTATCAGCAGATCCACACTGTATGAGGAGAAGCATTTTTCAGGTTTCTGTTAAAAGAGTGATATGCCCCTGAAGCAGGGTGACACTTATAACCACATAATTATTCCCTTGCTTCTGAGCTATATTGTCTGACCCATTACCCAAATCAATTTATGTTTTTATAAAAAACAACTCGTCAACTTCCCCTTCGAGGAGTAGATCTATCCAGCAGTCCTATGAAGTCTATGTAAACAAAACCCATGACCTCTCCACAGACCTATTAAGGAACCATCTCAACTTAGAGAAGCCATTCTACCATTTAGGAAAAGTGCGACATTGTCATGTTACTTGGGCCAAAATGACCCCTACATGGCCTTTTTCTTTCACCCCAAAATCCCTGAACACCCTGTAGACAGCCCTGATCGATCATCATACTGACCAACTTTCGAGTTGGTCCGATTTGGACTGAGGGAGAGGAAGCGTGATCCTGCAATGACTTTCGACCTTGAATCCCCGAACACCTGATACCAATACCCATGATCACACTGACTGAGTATCAAAGTAATCCAAACAATTTATAGAAGACGACGCAGTTTTCCACATAATGGCTATCATGTCCATTTGTGTCCAAGATCCGTCAACGAACGAACAGTCGAGAACCCAGAAGACAAATGTCAACAAAATGTATAGATAGATAGATAAAATTCTGGGGGATGGGGATCCATATTTGGGTGGCACAAGTGCAATTGAGATGTCGTTATGTTGGAAATTGTTAGAAAATGTTCTTCCCATTGTAGGGTTTCATATAAATCCCTCTTCTATATGGTGCCCAAGTCCCAACAACCACAACCAATATAACAATATTCCACCCAGATATATATTCCCACCCCCAATGCTACAAGCACAATGGGGAGGTAGCGTGGTGGTTACTACATTTGAAGAAAGCCTGCCTAAAGTGTGTTAGGCACCAATTTTTTGTTTGTGAGGTGTTGATTTATCCACTTTTCCGACGAAATGTTAATATTCCCATAAGGGCTGTGTAATGTTCACTTTTATTGAGGAAATGTAGATGTTTCCTCGAAGAGTGTCAAATGTATATTTCCCCTGTATTGAGGAAATGTGGACGTTTCCTCGGGGTGTTGAGTGAGCAATTTCCCGAAATTCGAAATATTTGTGATGTAACTTTGTTGCCACTACTTTTTGGGGGAAAACCTGTGGTTTCCTCGTAAACTGGTGTAACGTTCCCTCTGTTCGTAATGAAATTCAGCTTCTCTTGTTATCCCACTTTTTGGAGTAAGTTAGTGTATCCTAAATGGATGGTGTAATATGAACGGGAAAATGAACGAATATACGCCTTACGCCTACACCTATAAGTAGCTTAAAAGAAAGTTTCCCGGGTGTTGTCAACACTTTTTTTTTTTTGGCATGGTTAAGGTAGTCATTTATCACCAATGACATATAATGACAGATTTGCCAGATCCTGCATGATAGTAACGAATTACGAAAACAATAATCCTAATACGAAGGCAAGAATAATCCTCATATACCGGAGGAATTATTCACTGGATTTACATTCATCATGTATATTTCCTGAATACATCTACTGTTTTGGAAGGTCAAACGTTGCAAATGTGCCATATTTTGCTGTCATGAGTATTCCGGGATTTATAACCGTTCACGGGTAGATTATCTCTCTTGATATAGCTGTCTGTACGTAATTATCCTCTGATTGCGCGGTGCATTACTTAAGTTCCCCAGGTTGACTACGTTTATGTATTCCTCGATTTTGGCTTAGGCTATTTTCGTATTGTTTCCAAAAGGCCAGATAAGATAGTATATAGTCAGTTTGTCCTTTGTCATATTTACTGCAGCAACAGTAACGGTTCAATTTGAGAATCAAGTTAAGGAGTGTTCATTAATTGATTAACCTAATGATGGGTGCCAAGGTTTCCAGGAATGACACAGGTTCCTGTCAGTATGCCTGTGTGTCTGTGGGTGTGTGTATTCGCAAGTCAGTCAGATGTTTTATGTTTCCTTGCCCACATCTCAAGTGAGCAAATAACTTCCATATGATTGCCATTATCGTTTTCATATTGGAGGCTGCCATGGTTCAATGTCTACGAGAATGCAATTAAAGTGAATTTTAGTTGAGTCTCGTTATGGGCTCCCAATTTCTTATACTAGATGACACTATAGCCACTACACTTGCACTGTGACTGTTCATTTAATTTCCCCGAAGGTTATGATTTATCTGTCGAAAACAAAATTACGGTTCCCAGGGCGGTAGACCTCTTCTGCCTCTGCCCTGATAACGACAAATCCCAAAAATCTTCCACGCCCAATGAACAGTGAACAGATCATTTTTAGTTATGTTCAAGTCATGTTCCTATATTTTTCAAAGGGCAACATATTGTCCTACTTGACACATTTCTTTTTTTTTTTTTCTTTTTACTTTTGAATTTCAAACAGTAACGGCGTTACAGACTTGCTGAGGTCAGTTCGCCATGATACAAAATAAATACATATATGTCACAGCTACAGGAAACGCCCGTTCGCAATATGTGTGTTACTCTAACACGAACTAACCTGAAAAACCTGGAAAAAAGTCGACGCTCCGAAATTCACTCTTGAGAACGTTTAAGAGAGTAGGAAGAAGATGAAGCGCTTTCCTGCTGTAAATATTTAAAACAACAACTTAATTTCGTCAAAAGGCCGGAATTGAGACTTTGGGAATGCTGTTTAGGAATGTCTGTTAACTTGGACCTGTACCAGCATTATGACGTTTGAAATTACAGATGTTGCTGCTATGAACAACTCGCCACACACACACACACCACACATAGAATACCCACCATATGTGTTACACACACACACGCATTTTCTTAAGAATCAACCAGTGTAGAGAGATAATTGGTGTAGGCGAATATCAAATAGAAATGTCACAGTATTAGAGAACACGCTACTCACATATAATGCAAGTTACCATTTCATTGTACTTACCAGTACTCCTAGTCGGTGAATGGTCCTCGGCAGCAACACAATACCAACTATTCTGTCCAATTAAACTCACCACGTCTCATTTAACACTGAAACTATCTCCGCAGGATGTGGAATGGTTATTCTCAATCCCCAGGGCTACATTTTCTTGCAAATCAGATTCAGTTGTTGATGCAAAAAAGAGAACGATCAATCTCCAACAAATCCGTTTACAAATATTTCAATTGTATCGTTACTATAGTTACGGCGTTTCGTCGGCTTACGTATCTATTATCATTTACGGAAAATATCAAATGTCAACCAGCTACCGAACTTGACCGATATAGCCACATTGAATTTCTTCAGCGTTCCATCAAGAGTCGATGTTTAATGAGAGACACCGTTACTCCTCTGTCTCTATAGCTCTAATCAACGTCCTATTTGGGAACACCGGTGAGGCACAATTGGACGAAGCCGTGGAAGGATCATACAGACATGATTTCAAGCTTCGTCACAGTCCAATAGCGAAAATGACTCTGGCGCTCTGACGCTGGTACATCAGCATATATTCGAGAAAATGATATTACATAGACACAGGCAACAAGATCGATACATTTGGCACACACACAAACGACAGCCCATCAATAATTGTTATATCCGACTAAAAAAAAACGAAAAATTGTCGTCATTTAGGCAACTATTCGCTGTGTAGCCGTTGACAAATATGTTTTTTTTCTTTTCTTTAGTGACAGTGCAACATCCACTGGAGGGAGACGAATTGAGAATCTGTTGTGAATTCTGGCTGGAAAATTTCAAATTTCATGCGGATTCCGTTCGCGAAATGTAGGAATGGACGTTCGGGTAGTTATCGACCGAATCTGGAAGGACACTGGTACAGGCAGTCAGAAATAACCGAATATGAGACCTTTATCAAGAACCACCACACCTGCTCGTGACCTTTTTCCCGGGCTTCCACAATTGGCTGATGAACTCTTCTAGAAGTTGCCCCGAGACTTTAGTTTATATTCCTAGCCCACGTTACCTATAACACGATAGCCAGAAGCGAACGAATGCACTTTGTAATGAATGTAGTGAATGTCTAAACAATGTGTGCCTCCTGAGATAACTTTCCAACCCGCAGCTGCGAATTTAGAAATTGATTGCTGTTGACAATTTCCGTGTAGCGTAAGAAGAAAGACGAATTAATCTAGTCAGCTAGTAGAGCTTACACATTATTGATGAACACTGATGAGCGCGACATATCATTTCCACCACTAACCACTGCCTCTCCACTTCCAAAGGCTCTTACTACTGCCCATAGACCCATAACTTTCATAACCATTTCTTGTTTTTGCTCCACGGAATCGATTATTAGCAGTCGGATGATATGTAACACATATGTTGATGTTTCCTTGAACCCAAACGTAAAAGTTAACCTAATAGCTACTTTATGTGTTGCTTCCCAATTTGAGAATTTGTTCTTCTGAACGGCTATTGAACCTTGCATATACCTTTTAATGCCTTTCTGAGTACAAACAATCGAAGGCTACCACCCCTCTTGGCCCTCAGTTAATAATGGCAATAATAGCAGCGCTCACAGAATTTCACTTTAACTTTTTCAACCTAACGTGCTGCTTAGGACTTCCATCCTTCAGCGAGTGGTTACACCTTTGGAAAACGCTAATGGACGATTATTTATATGAATTCATTAAACTATTATTTCCGCACAATTTACACGTGTATTTCCAATGATTGTTTGTACGAAGATGTCATCCAATGAAACACCGACGAATAGGATACACGTCATTATTAAAGAGACAGTTAAGAACAACCTCATTTATTTTTTTGCTCACTGATATGATAGAAAGTAATGCTCTGCTGTTCCTGTGTGCCCCTCTGCTTTTTGTTTGTTTGTTTTTCAACCGAATACCCAACATAATAATGAGTCTATTGTTGCATAGCGTTACTTAATCAGTCACTAATCGGTCATTCCCTAAATTTGAGTGGTATTCAGGAGAAACAATTCGTAAGGTTGGCATAACCCCTTCTGCTCTTCGATTCTGTCACTGAGGTCAGACTGTCAATCCTTAACGCGGGAGACGAACAGCCAGAGAAACCACAGTCAACACATATGTAACTGATGCTGTCGTTCTGCACTTATGGCTCTTTTGATGTCCAAGGACAAATTCACCATGGCTGAAAACGGCCATCCCGGGGCGTGGAGTGATGTCGAGTGTCGCGCTGGAGGCGTAGACGTGAAATCGTTATCGGTACATGTGAAGGTACTACCTTACAAGCCCTGGTACGTGATGACGAGAGCGACGCACCAATGAGAGAAGAAATCAACAAGGGGACACACCGAGGGGGTGCGCTGCTCATTCGGTTAGATTCGGTAGTTCCTGTTTTCATAATCTATCAAATAAGAGCCAGACGGTACACGATCAGTAAACAATAACTATCTTGATCTCTTGCCAAAAGGTGATGCATTGCAAAACAAAACGTTACCTATCAATGATATGAAATTACCCATAGTCGAGAGCAATCTTCAAGGAATGCCCACATGTAGTCGAGAGTAATCTTCAGATTATCGCAACCATTGACGGCATGCAGGCCAAGATGTTGATTTTTGAGACATACCGATTTTTATCCGGCGAGATGAAACTATTGTAGTTGATTAGTCACTTAGTAGGCTCGCACGTGGTCCTGTGAATAACCCGGAATGACTGGATGACTTAGATTAGATGATTTTACAGAGACGTCAATGGGGAGGGTTGCGGTGGCTTTCGATGGCTTGTCTCAAAAATCTTATTGAAATTACTGGAAAACGCAATTTCTGACCTGGAAAACTATTATAAACACATATATGTAGAAATAAACAGGGAACAGCTTCATGGGAATCAATAATACTAGCTCTTGCCTGGTATTGATAAAATATATTCATGGAATTCACTGCTAGTCGCGAAGACCTAAAATATTTGCCACGGCTCACTGCCGTAATGTTAGCCCATCAAGTCTGATTACATAGAGGTGTGCTAAGGCAGGGGGCCAGGGCTTATAGATCAAACTCTAAATGGTTCAAGATGCTATTGAAGGTTAATTTCTGTGAACACAGCATTTTTCGCAGTCCTCGATTGCCATACCGAGAGCAATCGTTTCCCCGGAGAAGATAGGAAACCTTTTCGAAATTAGGGTAATAGTAAAGTAGGCAAGGAAAAGAAAATTGTGAAAAACAAATTTCGAATAGGATGCTCAATGGAACTTCTTTATTCCTTTGATACGAATTTTTCGAGAAAGCTTTCCCATATGATACGAAAATACATGTCTACGCAAAACTGACCCCCGGAATCCTGGAATATACTAATAGCCTCCATAATAGTTGATTGGGAAATCTCACTTCGTCAGAGTCAAGTGTTCTTCGCTATAAACATCAGTTCTAGTTGAACAATTGTCGCCACTCAATCCGTCCTGATATGTTTGGAAAAATGATTCATCCCCATGGCACTGCAGGTGTTCCTGCATGCCACGGTCGTTTCCATGTGTATGCAGACAAATGTTTCACGTTCCCGTGTTTTTTAGTGTTCATCTAAATAGGCGCATTGACCACAACAAATGAGAAAAACCTGTCGACTATGGTTTATTAAATGACGAGCCAAATTTGCTGAAAATCGATGTTATACACATCTAAGTAATTTATGAAAGAGCACGGACGATTCTTAGAAATTATAGGCCCTATCCGTAAGTTCCAACATAATCGTTCTTTCAATTGTTCTTTGTTAGTTTGTTAATTGGCCTACACAAAAATGTTCTTCACCTGTCGTTCAGCATGTTATTTAGCTGAACTAAGACACCAATGGTAACAGAATAATACCTCAAACATTCCACTACTTGGCTCCGATGAGAATTGAGCGAGATGATCCATTTTCGGTTCTTGAAACTAACCCCCGCAAGACATTGTTGCAGTTCGAGAGTTGTGTCACTATAGCCAGTTATCAAATCATAAATTATTGAAGGGTGGTTCGATTTGTGTAAACTTCGCAGAGCGTCGATCCGGTCGTGTGTCATAAAAATATAAATATAGATCATAAATCTAATTTGCAGATCGAGCCATACATGATAGCGATACAAACACACAACACACAACTGCGTTGACATGTAGACGGCCGATGGAGTTCTTGCCAATGGACCTATATAGAACCCAAAACTTTTGCGGGAGGGATCGGTTATACGATCGATAACGACCCGTACAGAAAAATTACGCCGGTGTACATAGAGCACAACTGAAATAGTTTTCACCCAGTATGAACAACCTATATAACCACTGTACTACGAGGAATTAAATCTTCCCACAACTGTCTGATGACGCAACGACATGTGCCTAACAAATACCAGATTAGGCTTCGTTTTCGATTTGTACGGCATTTGCCAAAAAAAGGAAATAATACAAAATGGGAAAAATAACACCGACTACAGGATCCCCCCCCCCCCACCAAAAAAAAAAAAAAATTGATTCCCATGAGGACAAACCAAGTAACCAACTTGGATAGGCTAGTATATAGGCTGTTCTAATAATCGAGATCATGATAGTTACAATGCCCTATATATCCGTTCATCGCTTCGCCTGCCAAATAGTACGTGTCAAGTGAATGAAAGTTTCACACAGAACGGAACCTGGCTGTGTCTTAGAGTGGTGGCGTTAAATTATTACCCTGAGCTGTCAGAGTCCCATATGAGCTCCGAAAGACAATCAACCGGAACTAATTGATATCCCCAGTGTGTGTCCCGGGGATATATCATCAAAGCGTCGCGGCCGAAACCTATGTACCGCATATACTGTCGAGAACCATGTTGGAGGCCCGAGTAGACCTGGTTACACAAGCCGTAGTGCAGTATCGATGCATAGGCTCACGCTGGCAGGTGCGCATAATTACAGATCATGTACAACACAATTTGATCCTCGTCTAAAAACTATGACATGGACAACCAATATATCCCATTGGAGTATCGAATGACGCAAACCCATTAATGTTATAGGCTCTTTCTTCACCAGATTGAGACAGCTTCCGTCTCATGAAGAACGAACGCTTTTCGGGGTCGTTTGTAATTGCAAGGTGTCATATAAGTGTACTTCAGAGAATAATATCTTGGGGGAGAACGTATAAGGTATTATGTGTTCCGACTAGATGACGACAGCCTCGTGATGTATAAGATTTCAAATTATTTTCAGTTGCAGAGGGACGGAGAGAGCGAAGCGAATCACCTGATAGGCTTTGAATTTCCCGATGTGATCAGATTTGACAGATCTTTTAAAATGTGATATTTTTCATTGGGGATTATATTCTATTTAGGGGAAAAAATAAATTTTGACACAGGCGCAAGAGGCTTACCACAACGAACTCAGCTGTACCCAAAATATCTGTTCTCAAAAAAGAAGTGTTGTCGATGAAATAAATCAAAACAAGCTACAGTGGTGATAATCATGATATTGATTTTCTTTTTTCTCTTAAGTGGTGAAATGATCATCAGGTTGATGTTTCACCTCCTGCTTCATGAAGTTGCTATCGTTCAATACGATAACCCAAGAAAAAATGGTATTCTGTCGCATCGATACTGACGTCACGTGCTCAAAACGCGGCAAACCGCCTCTGTTTTTCATATAAGGATGCAGTTTGTTTTGAATGAATTGCACACTGGGCCTGGTGACAACAGTCACATGACACACTGACTAGGCCTACCTAATCGTTGTTGGAGTAGTGGACCGTGGGAACAGCTGTGACAAAGACACATCCGCTGTCAAAATCTACTTGTGCTTCGCGTAGAAGTTCACCCTCCGTCATGGTGATTGAATTTGCACACTGCAGTAGTATCACATGTACATGCGACCACCCAACTATAAACCAATAATTGTGTCGTCCCTCAGTCAGACAGGAGGCACCAAGTACGTCAGATTTCTAATATTCAGTTCTCTTGTCACTCCACCTTACCATGTTTTTGCTAAAATTCCGGATCAATTCAGATCTGGTTAACTGCAATCCTCTCTTATCAATGTTGGATTGAGATTGAGATAGAGTGGTCTGTCCTATATCCCCCCATTCCTCCAGCCTCTAAAGAGGGCCACACCTTAAGAACGGTTCCCCCCACTAATCTATACTTTTCTTCTCATGTTTATTCATTGATATTTCCGGGCCATCATGTTGCTGCGAAGTTTTCAGAAGATGTAGTTTACAAATCAATTACTTGAGAACTTGGAAATTCCTTACGGATATTTCAAACATAGCCCATTTCTCACTACAGAATGCATTCGCTGCGTTTGAACGAAAATGATTTTAAACATATTTCTACCTATAACTGTTGTTGCTATATCGTTGGAAAAGACTTGCATAGCTCGCGCCGTCACATGCGGTGTATACTAACCCAGTATATGACAACGTTCAGGAACGATAGGCATACCTGTGAATATCGCTGAGTTGCGGGCATTCATTTCCCATTACCTCATTCCTGAGCGTATTGTTAAATACCGCCAGACTCCTCTCGACTACTCGGTTTCCTTACCCTTTATTTCGATCGTCATTAAGACGACTGAAATGCCCACGACTCATTTAAGATAGCTTATTTAATCAATTAAATAATCAACTATCTATTCTTTTCGGGTTTCTTTTGTTTTGTTTTGTTTGTGTCTCCAATACGCCTCATTTTCTGCTGTTGTAATTGTCATGATCCTAAGCTTCCAACAATGTTTCCCCTATTACTTCTATGTTTACGGTCTCAGCAAACATTCAATGTTTGCCAAATAATAATTCTCCTGTGTCAATAAGTCTGCTCTGGTTTTCGGTTAGCCATCTTGACACACCCGAAACATCGTAAATACATTCTGACGCGAATTTCTAATCATTGATTTCGTCATTTTGAAAAGCAACAAAAGTAAAGTTACTCACCGGAGTAAGTACTGGCGACGAACCACCTTCATACAGTAGAAAGCCGGCCTTCTTCTGATTCTCCTAATTACTGGGTACGTCAAACAGTAGGACTACTCTTTTTCCAATTTTACAAACGGCGATTCCAAAACTTAAGGAACATCCTCTGTTGAACACCAACGTGGGAAATCGAGTGGCCTAAACAACACAGTCCTTACGACGTCTCACCAACAAGAACACAACACAACTCACGGCAAACGGACAACTTTAATGGCTGCTTTGCTGGAGGCGTTAAACCATAAATCTACACAGTCATAACAGTCATTCACGAGTATCCCTGTACCCTTCACAAAGAGAACTGGATTTGCATAACCCTTGTTCCACGAAGAATCCTAGCAATCATAAACTTGTAATCAAATCGTTCACACCGGTTACAGAGTTCATACGTGGTCCTAGTAAATTCGAGAAACACCCAACACGAGACTAGCTCGCACCTCGTACAGTGAGAGAGGCAACGCCACGGAATACTGTTTATCCCATGAACCCGTCGCTTGTTTTATTCGCCAGGAGAAACTTTACCCATACGCAATTAATCACTGCTGTCGCCCGCAACCTGCCGCGAATGGTGGCGATAGCAACGCCACGGTCCTGGGAAGTGTTAATAGCCGATCAGAATTCCGAGGTATAGGATTAGTAATGATTTTATGGAAAATTTTGGATAATCATCCAGTAATTCTTGGAAGAGTAGTACATTCACGGCTTGGTCCCACCCAATACTCGATCTTATAGAATTGATCCTTGAACTAGTTATAGGGCAAAAACATCAATCCGATATAAATTTCATGAAATTGCATGAATTGTTTTCCGTATGGGACGAATTGAGAGGGTGTTGTCACGGCTGTCCCCTTCACTCCTGCTAGCGGAAATAACACAGGCAACCCACAACATTTCGTGTACATCAGTGTTACACTTCATAGAATACCATCTGACCAGATTGTCCATTCAATTGTAAGCAGATAGGAGGGTATGGAAGACTATTATGTTCACTGAAAATTGTTTTTTTTTTTTTTATCTTCACTGTAGATGTCACAGTAATACCGATCAAGCTGCACTCTTACTGTAATTTGCAGGCATGTGACCATAGTTGTAAGTATTTATCCAAATCCCATCCTGCTGCGTTATGAACAAACGAGAAACCTATTTTCAACGTATCCTTGAACATTCCCTTGTGCTTATTAACATAATTAAATATCAAAAACCTGTCAATTGTTTATACCAGCGCGAAAGGATGTGCTTAACATTCCCATTTTAGGAGGAAATGGCCGTATTATTTAGACGAGTAACGTTTAAATACTACCTCTGTCACAAGAGCGCACTGTCTCGTTATCCCCCTGAATGTCCAACTTTGACCATTTATTGATTTCCCTACTCTTAGGATCAGGTATTTTGACAGCCATTATTTGGTTGCAGGGAGTAGAATAGTTGCGAAACCAAGCTGATAAGCCGACGAGTCCTGTTCATGTTGACTACATTTGAATACAGGTGGATGATATTCGTATCTAGGCAGTTTTACAATGATATAATCGCAGCCTACTGAGTGTAATCGTATTGTCCCACCTGCTGCTGGGCCTGTAAAAGAAAATCACGCTTACGAATGAGAGTGTAGCATTTGCTTCAAAATGATGAGCAATCAACTTTATTATTTGCCAACACGAGAGATATCGTCACATTTGACCGCCGTAGTCAAATTTCGCAGATTCATATGAGTCCAAGTGAACCATACTGTATCATTTTGAGTACTACTGCTATTTCAATGACTAACACTTTTCGGATCATCACAGTCCTGCTCATTCTCCATTCAAAATGATTGCCTCTAGTCCATCTCCCCATCCCATTATCGCCCCGAAGGCGTAGCCGCAGAGTGATAGGCTAAAGCAGGTGAAGAGTATGGAACGAAGTTGTGAACAATGTGAATGTGAACAGGGTTGTACGGAGGTTAGGCTTGTATTAGAATCGTAGCTACCAAGCAACATAATAGTAATTAATGACATCATCCAATCTCCTGTATCAGTCTAGCGCACTGACAGATGCCCGTGTTTTGGATCGGATGAAGCAAAATGAGGAGAGACAGAAAAAGGTTTTATGTTATCGTTTTAATTATGTGATAGACAGTTTTCACTCGGTTATGCCCATACCCGTGGACGTTTAATTACCTCTGATGCACATTTTATATTAGTTTTCGCATTGTTTGACGACGTCACCCGTCCTCAATACTGTTGCTTGATTCACTTGTACGACGAGTGACAGGTTTCATGTCCCCGAATGGATATAAGAAAATGCAAATGGGCATTCGTGTATAATGGCTCTTACGTTCAAGTCTTGAAGACAGCAGTTAATACGACAGAAATCAATATCACAGCCGGAAGGGGGAGTAGTACAACGAGGGAATTCAGTGTAGGTAGACATTACACCGCTATTATAGATCATGGGTGAGGTTTTGCATCAAGGATTAAAGCACATCAATTCGCTGGATTGCTGGTCAATTAGATTTGTGCACAAAAAACATTGAATGTATAGTAGCAAATAGGGTTGATTGCTGTTCCCTATAACTATATCGCAACAGGGAACTACTCGAGTGGAAGAGCGTATGCTTGGAGAAAAAACTGCTCTCGTTATGAGGATCATCGGAGACATCCAAATATTCTGAATTACCTTACACAACTTGGCGGCTCGTACTCGAAAAGCGAATGATACTATCGTCTATTGAGGAATGATATATCACACTAGAATTAACACTACAACATGGTACACAAATTATATTGTAAGCTTGCACCTATTATGTTTTTCTTTTTCCTCAATATCAGGTCATACCTGGAATAATGAATCAGTTGTCTTTCTCGTCGATCACTGTTTATTATCTTGAGTAGTCGCAACATAAGTTCCTTAGCAATGTTCGTCTAACCGCTCCGTCTATGTCTACTCTCCCACAGTGAAAACACTACTGTGGCAATCGTAAGCTTGCTTCTGACGGTTTTAGTTCTACCTTTTTTCCCTAGAGGCATACTGGCCTTGTTTGCATGAAACAATAATTGATCAGTAATACGCACTGAGATTCAGTCAGCTACAGACTGATCGTTTATCTACCTTAATTCCAGCTCACCTACTTATGGGTGTTTATCGTGATGACTGTTCCAGATGGGTAAATTCCATAGCAATGGGATCTAGGCACCCACCGACTGACTTCATCCTAAATTATCCTACCTCGGGCAGCCCCATACTGTGACAGAAACGAGTGTCATCACGTCAGCTACTGCCATACTACGAAAACAAACCGATTCTTGCCGTGATCCTTGAAATTATGTTAATACTGAGCGGTTGTTTTGTTCAACAACGCTATCGAAGGTGCATGGAATTTTCGAGACATTTTGGTCGTTCCTTTTAGCGTAATTTTAGGAGAAACCGTGCCTACTGATAGTAACCTGCATAGGATGGATTTTCTGGAGGTATCCATTTGGAATTTAGCGCGTTAAAGTGGTCATGGATGAATATCTACAGTAACGCCAGTTACCGAATAACTGAAACTTTAGTGTTCCCCGTAAGCCAAGGGCAGAGGTCATATAGGGGCACACACTTACTCAACACACTGGAAATACATATTTACCTGAATACCACAAGGGTTATGATTTCTCTGCCAAGCACGAACGTTGAAAATATTGCGCAATAGAGCAGTTCTTCTTTTCGAAATATGACGCCTACCTACGCCTACCAAAAATCATTCCTTGTTATACTAAAATTATATTAATTTTTTGACATCGCGAAAAAATGGTAAAGAATCTGTTTTCACCGGATTAGCCAGAGGTCGCCAGAGGTGTCTAGTTCTTCAGGAAAAAGATGTCGCCATGCAAGATGGAAACAGTCAAACATTTTCAATTACTCCCAAATGGCTGCCAGACATGTGGAAATTACTAAAGGCCTACAGTAAAAAAACAGTGGTTTGAGTTTCAAACAAAATGTGATTCTTATAATTTTTCTCTTGTTGCTAACACAAAAAAAAGTTGTTAGCATGACCAGCCTAAAATGGTCGCCCATCATAGCTGTTAGAAGCTTCAAAATATGGAAAAGGGGCTGTAAGACATAACAAAATTTAGGTAGATGGCTCATACCATGTAAACATAGTGGCAAACGTTTCAGGCATATATGCTATATATACCCATATGTATTCACTCATGGTATGTAAATTCAAACACGACATTTTCTTGCTGTAATAGTTCGATAAAATAAGGAGGAGGCATGGCTCCCTAAATTCCCACAAAGTACACGAAGTGAGAGGTGGATCAGCGGTGAGCTCCGGGCCTACTATCAGTTGATCATTTGCGAGTTCGAATCCCCGGAAGCCGGAAGACATTTTCCGCAGTGCTGTTAGACGAAGCTGAATGTGCCCCCTTACCACTGTAAAAGTGTAGCCTAGAGGTAAAAGTAAGCGCCGCTGCGTTGGCTACCAGGGGTGTAGAAGGTCATGAGCGAACGTGCCTTCTGGGTGATGCAGGCAATGTCTTCATCAGTTTGCCAATGACCGGGAGTTGAGTCTCAGTCGGTAAGGAGGCTCTGCCTTGATACACGACTATAAACCCAAATCTTGATCTCAATCTTCCTATTAAAATAAAATCCAAAAGCACCATCTAACTTGTACCTTATACTTCAAAGTGACTCCCTATGGCATCCCCTCTCTTCTTATATACCTCTAATATAATAATAAATATTAATAATAATAATAATACTAATAATAATCATAATAATACTACTATAATATATATAATATACTAGGACTTATAAGCGCTTTTCCGCCACGACAACTCTCAAAGCGCCTCAAAATGTTTCTCTGTGGATAGGTGAAGCTGTTTGAAACGAGTGTGTTGAGTTAGAAACAGAACCGTGCCCAAATTTGTTCCCTATTCTAGTGGCCTAGCTCTAGCCGCCCCTCCTGCATATGGCTCGCACTCGATGCGTGCGATGAACCTCATGGTGGCCTATGACAGATTCGTCTCGTGAGTGGGGGGGGTTGAGTTTCGGGTCCTAAGGGAAGTGCGCCATCATTAAGAGCCTCACCCTCCTCATTGGTAGATGAATGCAACTTATTTTGGTAAAAAATAAATCCGCTTGTCCGCCTTCCACCTCTGATGTCGTCATACACCTGTCAGTTTTACACTTTCATCTGTGCCTCTTATGTAAAATGAGTGAAATCCGCGAGTAACGATGAGCGTCTAAGGTTTCCAGTACATCATTGCGCACTCGCAGGAGTACAATCTCTATGGGGTTATTCGTCGGTATACTGACTATATTGCGAATGATGATGAACGACTGAGATGAGCACCAATTTGGTTGAAGACAGTTCCGTTCCATGAACACATTTTCATAGCAGAAGATTCACCTGTCAATAGTTGACCATCTTGTGGGTCATTCCTGTCCTCTGAGCATAGTCGAGACACGGCATGTTTGTATCTTCAGGAACGTTGCCGTGTCCAATGATCACTGTAAAAAAAAAAAAAAAACATCTGTACACGTTTCTCTCTCAACCCCGTTGTTACCTTATATGGTAATCTTAGTTTTTTCATGACGATAATCCGTTAATTAATGAAACCAATCATCCATTTAAACGTATTGAATGAATCTCAATGTTTTGGTTAGTTTCTTCGTAAATAAGACATGTATTATTACATTTCTCGATTTAGCCGTTGTTTGATATACTGTGTATCCCGGCTGCCTTGAACTCAAGTTGGCATTGAAATACCATATGGTCGGTTTTCCTCTCATTTATTAGCTCCATCGGTACGTTAACCAGTTCAAGAGCAATCACCGTTCATCTAACGGCATAAAAACTCCACTCCGAAAATGTGAGTAACAAAATCCGTAAATCATGATTGCCTCAATGCGATAAGGCTGTGCCCATATGTCAGGCTGCGTTAAGGTTGCTAAAATGAGTGTGTGATAGCTAGCCTATATCATTCTTTGTTACTCACACTCACACTAACTCGGTCCCAAACCCACCTATGCCGCTTCGAGCTTCATTTGAATCTTGCCCTGTTCTTCCGACTAGACAGTGCATGGTGGCGACACGGGGTGGGGGAGGGGCAGATTTGCCCCCCTATAATAGAATAATATAATAATAATAATATAATAATAATAATAATAATAATAATAATAATAAATTAATAACTAATAATAATAATAATAATAATAATTAATAATATCTCTTCATATAGCTTTATAGGTCAATAGTGCCCAGCAAACTGAGAGGGCAAAATGGAGGGCGCAATTCCCATGCCCCCGGTCCCCCGAAGTGCCACCACTGTCTGAACATATTGGGCGATTTTCCCCAATTTTCCCCCAGCCTTCAAAACCTGGAGTGAACAGATGGGGCGGGCAATCCCCTTCCCACCCTACGACTGTCACAGGAAAATGATGTTTCTTCCATGGATAGGGGGAGCTTGCATGAGAGCGAATCTCTGTTACTGAATTCCGTCAAGGCTGGGCGAGAAAGACTGGACAGCTGCACCACGGGAGTTATATAGGGATTCTCGCGTAACTTGCGATCTTTTCTATCGAAAGAAATCCATTATTTCGTGTTTTGGCCTCGCGTCCTGTATGAGTGCAGAATAGAATTGGGCTTTTTTTTCACCTATGAGTTCGTCTCGATACGTTTGCAGTGATACTCATTGCACGCTTTTCCTCGGAACCCCACTCATGTCTGGCACCGATTAATCCATCTATGCAGTTTACACATACACCTCCCATGTTACTAATGGTGGTGACTCCTAGGTCATGTGAAGTGCTTGCATCTGTTTGGTAGGAGTCTGCCTGGATCAATATTCCCTCTACTTGGCCTGTTTCATGATCTGGTTTGTCGTCCCCCCTCCCCTTAGTTTGGTTTTGCACCGTGACCTCATGGCCCTTCACCCCAGCTCGTTTGATGCCTCCGTTTCATCTTGTAGATAGCTTTTTTATATGTGACTGTCTCTGTTTGGAGCTGCATCACTTCTCCGACAGATTCACTTCATTCTTTCGATTTTTTTGTGTAATTTTCAAGGAATTGTCGCCTATTGGGCCGCCTATCTTGATTTTGGCACATCCTATCAGCATGGGATTCGCGTATGTGCTCGTAATATCGAAATATATGTCAATAATTGTTTGCATTTACTTTTTTAGGACTGCTCAATGCATTTTCTACGATTTTCCCATATTCGGCGGCCATTTGAACGCAATTTTTGGAAAAAAAAATCAGGTTTTCCCACATCTTACGGCGGCTCTTATTCCGGTCTTTATACAACAATTTTTACAACCAAATCAGGTTGAAAGTAGATTCTTTACCATTTTTTCACGCTGATCATATAATTTGGTTACTAGGTATTTCTGGAGCTATTATGAACTTCGAGTCCAATATTACCCAAAATTGAGATAATTCTTGTACCTTTGTTTCCACTTTTTGGCCCCGATTTTTTTCGAACGTAATGTGGTGCGTGTTTATTCAGGCCAGCCGCTGTGCTTTCTTATTCGTACAGTTTAGGCTCACCAGCCTTGAAACATTCAACCTTTCGGTATTTTATGAGTTGTTAGGTTCCTACAAGATTTTATAAAACAATTAGGATAGAACTTCGAGATCTTTTCCCAACACTATCAGATCATCCTCATAAAATCAATGATTTGAGTCATATTTGAATATCTTCATTCAGTTCTCAAGTCCAACTAAATACAAATTCGCAGCATATCGAATACCGGAGTATAAATTTCGTGCAAATTGTCCATGGACGCCCTTTAATGTGAGTGTTAACTGTACCGACCTGATCGAGATACAGTATCAATTTCACCTTACGGTGCTTTATTTTACAATTTGATTGCGCTGGTGCTTCGCATATTTTTTATTTGCAGTCACGTAGAAGCCTAACGCTGCTGCGGCTCTGCTTAGGTTTAGAAAGAACGACACTGCGTGATTGTGCCAGTCCCGTCTAGGAACGAGATAAACATTCCTAGAACTATAGCGTCTGGCATCACTAATATAACATCCCAGAGCGGCCTCCTGTTATGATGCTCCATTTCCGAAATGTCCGGGCAGGAATCAAAATCTCGGTGTATCCGGTTTAACTATGTATCTTCGCTCGTAAGGATTACTGAGCTTCGCTGCCGAACAACACGACAGTCAACACTTGGAATCACGAGAGCAAATATCAATGCAAAATGAGTAGATGTCATAGTGAAAAACCCTCAGAGCCCGCAGGATAATATCTAGGCTGAAGGACAACTGCAGGATAATTATGAAGGGCTCGAATAGCTGGAGAACGAGTACTCAACCTTTCTTAGTGGACCCTTGCCTCCCCCCCCCCCCCCCCCGACATATTCACTCTACAGGCATCGGCGTCACCATGATTATTCAGCCTATATCCAACTCTGCCATATATTTGAAGCCAACGGGAGGGGGTCAAACAAACCGCAACTCAAAACAACCTAATCACCTTAATATATCCGGTACTTGTGAAATATTTAAATGTGACCAAAAAATTCTTCACACAGCATCACTGCTACGTACAGTCGCGATTATAAACATCTTGTTTTGTAATGTTGAAGGCCAACAGAAACTACAATCGTGGCTTTAAATCTCATGCATCATAGTGCAAAATGGTAACACAAGGCTGTCTGTGGCAGAAAGATGTGTGGGGGAGTGGGGGAGGTTTAGAGGGAGGCTGTTGTGATTGGCTGTCAGCGACGGTGATGGAGTTGACTTAGTTGAAAATGTATAGAGGTGATGTACTCAGTGTGGGTAATATGCATCCAATATGTCTCAATTGGAAGTTATCCTGCCTATATACGTGCTTATAAGTGAAATGGTCATATTTAACCTCTAGTGATCCTCAGATAGAACTTTGAACCGTGTGTGAAAAACACTAGGGTCCCTCCCTCTCATAGGCAACGACATACATACAGTTTGAACTTTATGGTCTTACCTCCCGGGTAGTTTATCGCTTTCACAATCGTCGGTCGCCATTCTGACCTCTGCTGACCTGAAGTGACCTTGGAATCAGCAATCAAAAACACACAACATCGATCTCCCTTGTAATGGACAACCGACTTTGTGGGCAAATAATTCGAATTTCGTAGGCAATTGCGTTGTTCGGGTAGTGCGTCCACAATTCGGGCGTCACCACAATCGGAAACTGGATATTCAGTCAATCCGACGTTCAATTACGAACTTTTAGCGAGTTAGAGGCCCCCGAAGTATGTACTTTTATTGCGCAATTTCGAAAAACATCCCATCTGGCAATATTAATTATTTCATACTTGCCAATCTTTCACCTTGATAAGTAGTTAGTCCATGAAAGATTTGCTGCGTTGGCTAGTCGATGTGATGGTTACTTCGGTGAGAAAAGACAACATATCAACTATATATATTGATCACTTCAACGTGCACCACCCAATGTCGTTTTATTATATGTATCGCCGCGGGGCCCAACTTTCAATAACGGAGAAAAAAGCCACCAGTCGTTAGATTCGTTGACTGAGAACACGTTATGAATAACAAGCCACAGTCGCGACGTGGTGAGATGATTTGTTTAACGTCAATTTCAATGTGAATAGTGGCGAACAATTCCTATTCAATGCGTATTATCTTTGTCATAATGTATTGCTCTGCTCGGCGGTCGATACAATGCCTCCCTAATGATAGCAATTTAAATAACGGATAATTTCCATTGATCGCTGAATCCACGCCACTGAACGTTTCGTTAGAAACAGTGCTTCTTAGAGGATCGCTAGCACGTCGCCTCGTCTGTCGCAAACCACTGTCGTCACGAGCGGGTTCGAAATATTGACAAGTTATGTTTAGTGTGTTCGCCCTACGGCAGTAATATAGTGGACATGGGGGGCAAAAACAGGTGGAACAAGTAGACCGGGTCGATTTGCGATACGGGACTCTAGCGTTGCCTAAACTGACGACCACATGAACATTTTCGCAATTCTCACAATGGAGTATGTAGTAATGTAGTAACGATGACGGACCTTACGGTGTATGGAATTATAGTTGGTGGGTCCTCCATCTGGCACTTCCGTGACCGTGGAGCGCGGAGTTGGTTTTCGATTGTTTTTTAACCTCTCGAAGGTCGATAGGAAATTATCGGGGGGTGCCTCTCGCGAAATGGTGGGCGAATTCGTGCGTGGGCCAAAAGCCATGTGTCCGCCGTCGGCCTTCTTGAACTTGGTTTGCAAAATTGAGGTACTCATTGCTCCTATCATCATTCCCTGGTGTTTTGGGTGCCGGGAAATTAATTTGTAATATTAAATTTTCATGGATTCGAAGTCCTTGCTATCCAAATCCAAGATGGACTCTATTCACAGCTTCCCGATTGTCCGATTCTCGAGTTTGTCGCCCGTGTTTCAGAATGGAGCGAAGGTTGTTTCCTCATCTTTTTGTCCTCTTGGAAGGAATATAACACATAGGGGGGGGGGGTGTCCCTCGTTGAGTGAATAGCGCAATTGTGGGCGGCTATAGTTCAAATGGCTGATGTCGTCATCTTGAAATTCCTCTCAATACTCTGGCTATCATAGCTACATATTTCCCAAGCGTTAAATGGTCGGGATTGCTTGCTTCCAATCCGTTGCATGATATTACCCACTTTTACTACAAATCCAAGGTAGCCACTGATTAACAGCCAATAGTTGTCAATGTCCAGGTTCGCACACTTATTCAATATCCGACCGCTGCGATTGAAAGAAAAACTCACCACATACTTGAATGAGTGAAGAATTATGGAAAACCATTTCTTCGCAATTCATAACTGGCTAATATTGGCTCTGTGCTACCATTTGAAAACACTTGAACTGATCCCATGTATAACATATTATGATCGACGTGTCAGCTCAAGTACTCGCACAGTGTTTCCATTGTGCAAGAGTATAACCACCTTCATTCTGCTCGGATTTAGGAAATAACACGCGGGATTGGCTTTTGGGTCAGGTTATTTCCTAGCCCAGGCTTCATTAAATTCGCAGAACCATCTTATACACAAAATTATAGCTTGGGTATAGTAAGGTATTCAGTAACCTCTGGTTAAAAACAGAATTAGCAACTACATCAGCCAATACGCCTAACAGTGACGTGTTAGCATTCACGTACCTTTCTGGTATAACTTCAGGTCCACCATTGTTCAATCATGAGTATCATTGTAGCTAATCGAGAAACAGACTAGTCCAGTAGTTATCATTGAGACGAACTCTTCATCTGAATCGGTTGACTGAAGCTCTCATTATCATCATCGTTATGCTCTCCTCAACTCATCACTGCTGTCATTCGTTGTGGTTACGAGGTAGGAGCATATTGGGCAGGGGTGACAGTGTCTTGCGGACTGGTCGGCACTTCCCCGTTCATCAACTCCCAACCATGGCCTATTGAGATGGGTGTTTGTTCCAGAAACTCATGATGCATTGGCAGTATCTGATATAGCTTGTTCTCTGCAGATGTTGGATCTATGTTTTGTCACAGGAGGAAGGCGGACTGTGTTCTTCTTCTTCTTTGTGCCATCTGGATGCTCTAGCCTGCCTATAGGTAACGGCGTAATCATTGTAGATTCCGTACAGGACAGATGTTTTCATATCCATTGATTTCGTCATGCAAGTCCAGACTGTCGCCTACCCTCCCAAGTAGCTCCTATGCCTCTGGATCAGTCACCCCTTTCTGCAGCAGTTTCTTCTTACTATGGCCATAGAAGCCTGGTGCGTTGTCACTACCATTTATCACATGGAGAGGTATAATGATGCTTGGCACACTTCCCCGGAGAGCACGGCAAAGCAATTGCTGAACTCATTCTTGCATTTGATCTGCGAGACCCCTTGCAGCTGATGCAACACAAATGCTGGTTGTGTTACCATCTGAATCCTTGTCGTCTAGAAACAGCTACGTCGCTGCAGTTCCCCATCTTCAACTTGGCATTAGCAAGTTAAGCATTGTGTCTGCCTCCAACTGCTCGAAACCGACGTGCCTGTGTTCAAGTTGATTGACGACTCGCCCTCGCAGTAAATAATGGCGCATCCCGCTCGATATAACATGTGATGCCATTGCTCCGTCAGCATCCTTTGTAGTCTGACATTTGGGATGTGAACATGTTTGGCTGCCCGTCCGCCTTGCTCATCATTGTGGTTTTTCAGGAGTGGGATCTTGATTGAACAAGTGCAACAACTTACTCTTACGGGCTTTGCGCATGACCGCATCTATATTGTACATTGACAGGCACTCATTTGTCACTCGTCCATCCAATCGTGTTTCGGGAACCCGATCCGTCTGCAAGATCTAATAGGGACGCCAGCCCAGGCCTCTCCGTTTATCTGCTCACTCGCGGAATTGCGTCTCTCATTCCTATGGATGGTTGCAGTGAGAGATTCGCTTGTAAACACCCTTTCCTTCGAATGGTTTCGGCTTGGGTTTGACCATCTTGTAGTGCCATCTTGAAGCTCCGGAAAGGTTACCAATTCAAACTTTAGTGACCTCAGCGCTTGGTTTGATTTATCAAAAGGTTCGGCTTCGGAGTCTGTCCTGCATGATTGCAGATCCTGAACTGCTTTCTTGATCTCCTCCATTCTTGCTGGTTGGCACTCTACATGACGTCTGTTGTGGTGCTTGCACTTCAGATTTTGCTTCACTGCATTTCATGTTCGCATTCCCCGTTGTTGAGATCAGTTTTCTGTAGGCAACGAAGCATCCCAAAATTACAAAGCTTCGAGTTCAGATTCATAGTTGTCTCTATCCAAAGATCGATGAGCTGGCGAGAATACAGGAGTCCTATCATCGACTGTGAGAAGTGGATCGTTGTGAAAAAGGTCATTTGACACAATCGCTCAGTAGTATGGTAACACCTCCCATAATCGTGGTTATCATGAGCCTTCAGCCCATTATATCGATGACAGGTACTCTGTGCCATTCGGGGCATGGCATGCATCGATATTTTGTACTAGGGGGTCGGTCATTCCCAAGAATGAGAACCAGAAGTCTCGATACTATTCCAGGCTTCTCATAATCCTTGCCGACGAGAGTCTGCATGTCATCATTCTGCTCCATCCAGGGTCTCTTGTTTTTCAGTGAAAGCATTGCGCAGAATTGAAGGTTGACTTGTTCACACCTGGTTGCTCCTTGTGCTCAAGAACTTTTCTGATACGTGCACGGAAAAAAAAAGCTCTCTCCAGAGAAACAGCGTAACCCCGACAGCAATGTTTGCCTCGAAGGCTAGGTTCGACGGATCATTCTACGATCACACCAGCTGCAACTAGGGTTTCCACTACCCAGAAAACCTTTGAAACCTCTGAAACCTCTTCATAGATCGCGTAGATGTAGGACATCTGCTGATGGAATGCTCCCGGAATAGGCACAATTTTTTCGGACAATTCTGGATTCTCTGCTTTCAGTTGTACGACTGTCCTATAAACTGGCATGTCACCGACGAGGGAAGAGAATGGCATGTTCTATTTCTTGCATGACCACGACGAAGTTTCATCATGATGTCATACACCACTGGTTTACTTGGAGATTCGTTGAAGGTTTGTGTGGTAGTGCGGTTTGCTCTTATCGATCGGACGATGATAGCAGGATTGGAAACCGCCGTATGTTGCGGACCCTTATGGTCTCAGGTGAATGTCTCGCACCATCATTGGTTATATGAGGCAGTGCATCATCAACCGAGCCCGTTGTTGGGGCAGTGCCATTCACGGGTGTGTGGCAACGCTAATCCGAACAGGTGGCTTACTCTTACTATCAGAGAATCTCTATTCTGCTGGAACTCTGTCAGTTCTTCTCACTTCTGCTTCAGCAGCACAGAAAGTTTTTTTTTTTTCTTTTTTCAGCACGGTTGCAGAGGGGTGAGTTTCAGATTTTCATTTCATAGCTCTTTGCAGCGGACCCATGACGGTTAGTTCGATATGCGCTTTCAGCAGTACCTGTCAGGGTGTTGATCGTGAAGTCATCATTGTCGACAAACAATGAATAATTTCCCCCCTGTAATATCTCGAGGACAGGTTGCCAATGTCACCGCATTCATTAGCGACCAGTGGTCAGGGTATCTGCTTAGCTGATGCAGACACCACTCTTGTGCTTCTGGTCATTCCATGGGCGTTTGAACCCATGTCGATGACAGTGCTATTCGTTTTCTTGTGATTTAGTAAGTGATCATGGAAGCGAGGCTGATTTGTGGTAGGGCTCAATTCAACCTGCTCACCACAAATGTTTTATCGGCCCCTCCACCGATCCCTCTCTAACTGGGAAGTGAAATATTGTAGTTAATATTAACCGAATAACTGGCAATCATATTGCACCTTTAACTTCTAGCGTATATGATTGCAATCTCGAATGTAGGTCTAGACTAGAGGCACTCAACTAAGTGAAGCTAGCAAAGTATAAACAAAGTGGGCTTCGATGTAGCAACGTTTTCAAGTGTGCACCTATCACGCGAAATGCACGTGAATACTGCGGGACGGCGGAAATGTGAATCGCTCGCAATGTAACTGTCTAACAATCAACTACCGTAACTGCATTATCCAACAAAGCCTTATGTATGATGATTCACCTGATTAGGAGCCTAATTACTCACCGACGCTGGATTTCAAAACATCAGGATGCACTTGGGGTGATAGCCGAAGACCCTCTCGCATCAAAAAATCGATGTTATTAATTGCGAAATGTTAAGTAGTTGCGCATTAAATGGCGCCGTGCGTCTGTCGGCAGGGTAGGGAAGGGATGGGGGGGGGGGGTGGTATGTGTCTTGCTGGAACATCTGTTTTTCTGTTTGAAGAATTGTGATTAAATGATACCTCCAGAGAGGAACGTATCGTATTGTTTCTTGCATCAATCTGCCAGAGATCTTATTTCCGAGATGCTTGACAGGGCTGAACACTTGGAGGGTATACGCCCCTTCTCATTCCATTTTCCTCCCGCCAGTTGAGTCCACCAGTACGATATAATAAACTTTAGATAACTAATTGTTAGGTAGTGAGCTCTTAGTTGAGACCCGATCTTCTGAGAGATGGCGGCAACTTTGAACTGACCAAATGTGCGTTGTCATTAAATCGACGACCATCTTTAAAGATTACAAGGGAGGGGGAGGGGGGGGGGCACTTCCGCATTTCAGTATTACATATAGTGAAATATCTCCCTCCACTCCCTTCTAGTTTATAGTTTAAGTACCTACTTAAGAATTTACTTCGAACATGTAACCACCATCGGAAGGGAACAGGTTAGTTACAAGACGTAATTGCCTCTCCAGAGGTGAGATTCTATGAATACGGATGCGGAGTGCGGTGTAACTCCATGAATGCCATATCCACGTGAGCATTGTCGGTGACATTGTTCTTCTTCATGCTGTATTCGATTCTCAGAGATGGGAAAATGAACAAATGACTTTACTCGCTTCGATATCAACGTAACGGCTTTTTTACAATCATACCGCACCTCGCGGAATCCTACCTCAACAGTCCAAGTAAACGAATGGAAGATCGTAAATTTCGTGAATTGAATTGAAACCTGGATTACATCGCCTCGATTATGTCTGAACTCTGGAGCGGTTCAAGATGCCATCCCTTTCTTATAGGGCAACGAGTAGACCTTCTCTGAACGTTCTCTGGTAACTTCATAACTTTCGAGTCTGACCACACTGTCGTGGTTAGGACGCAATCAAGTCAAGAATCAAGTGTAAGAAAATTACAACTGTTCGCTACGGCACATAGTACATTGTTCTTATGACGTTAGTGTCGAGTGAAGCACACCCGGACACCGTTTGTGTTGTCATGCATATGGCTCAATACCAAGGCTCAAAAATACTGAACTGTTATGATCAGCTGGTCAGTGGCAGAATGAACCAAGGATGGACATGAACGTGGACTCATTAAACAAACTGCAGCAGTTGAACTCTGTATCGAACCAGCAGTTTTTTTTTTCTCTCAAAATTCCATAAATCAAATTGAGCTGGTCGGTATCAAGTGATGCGGTCACAGGGGTCATATGTAATGTCAAGGGAACGGCGAAAGAAAACTATTTTATCAGGCGTTGTCAATAATTAACGGACTCTGCGATGATTTATTACAGGGCTAATTTTTAGCGGGAATACAAACTGATGCGGCTGAAGCGTCATTCCAAACCGAAGTTCAAGGACTTTCCGTTACGGAGTTATAGTTATTTGAGTTTGTGTATTGTGGAGCATGTGTATTGCGAAAGATCGGAATGCATCCCCTCATGCAACAATAAACTGGTGTCATACTTGCACAACCCTGAAAACATTCTTTGTTTCTATTGAAATTCAAACATAATTCACTTCGAAAAAACATTTAGTCTATGGGAGAGGATTGCTGTGGTGGGTTGGTATGTGTTGATGGTTACTTTGGTGAGAGAAAAAAAACAACAAAACTTCTGTTACATGTTGACTTATTCAACAAAATGAAACAATCAAATACATAACATAATTCCCCGCGTTGTCCATGTGTGACGTCCCATGCGTTATTGCGCATTGTCGGGGATTCTCCCCAATTTCTCCGCTTAATGGCCCAAACTTTGGAAGCCAATAACTCCACATAGAAACATCGTATTGAAATGGGGTTTGGACCTATAATACAGTTATCCATTCTCTACGATATAACCTCTGTTGTATCAGGTTGTCCTTCAATATTATACTATCACGGCACTGAAGGTTCTTGAGGATTATGTACAGTTTATTGTGAACTTGTGCATGGAATGATGAATTCCTGATCCAGGAATACTCTCACCAACTTAAATCTGGCATTCACCACCCTGCGCAGTTTGGACGATTCCTTTTTGATACCCAGATATTGGTTTCAGATTTAGTTTGTCAACATACGAAGCAGGAAAGGAGGGCCCTCAACAAAATCGATTACATTGGACAATGTTCAACGCCTTTGGCAGTTGTCAAACGACATACATATTTACGCGTGCTGAGCCCACGTCATCTGGCGATGAACCCTAAGGCATTAATCTTCGTTGTGAATTTCTATGGTAAGAACAATGTTGCGTGAGAGCGGCCAGAATTCGTCAGTCTGACAGTCCACGAGTGAAATAGACAAATCAAATTCAGAATGAAAAAATATAGTCTTAGAATTGGTGTGCATGAAATTAGGAACAGTGGTTTGGTAGCGGCTGCTATGGTAATTTTCCGAAGTCAAAGAAAAGTATGCAACGCAGTGTCTTGAACCGATATTTTAGAGACAACGGAAAAACAACTGTTCAGACAGTTTCTGACCAGAATTAGTGATTGGAATGTTCACTCGCGACTGGTAACTCGGAGACCTTACTTACATTGTTGGCAAGAGATGAGCGTATCTCTGTCCATCATATGATTGTTTTTTGTATAATCACGAGCACGTCGATGCAGCTGTCGTGGCTACAACAATCTCTGCAAACATCCAGGTTTGCAGCATTAAGCCCAGTAAGGGATATGTTGCCTTAAATACACCAATAACACTCAGTGGAATACGATAATATTCACGCAAATTATCTCCCCCCCCCTTTCCCGCAGACACACTTCCGTCGAAAACACTGGACCCGCATCTGCGGTGTTAGTTCTCTGTCCTTATTGACAAACAGTTTCGGGGTTTTAAAGCGAATAGTATTATGCGACTGTGATTTTTAGCACGATATTATTGTCAATTTTAGTGAGGCTGTCGTATCGAACCCTTCATTGATAATACTAATGATAGAGCAATAAATAATATAGGTTCAACCAATTGTTGCCTGTATTCCAATTTAAAATCCTCTAACCACCCACGTCGTATCTCTGTATTGATTACGCTGTGCCAAAACGGTGCTAATGAAGCCCCGGTAATGTGATAGAAAAGTATTATTTCAACCTGGGAAGGGAAATATGCCCAGTGGCCGACATTTGGAGGCTCGTTGCGTTTGAGCATTTAGCTTGCCAGCTGTAATACAATTATCCATAGGTCAGCCATTATGTTCAGAATGCGGTATTGGAGCAATTGGTAGGTAATTGGAATAGTGAGATTTATGACGTCTTGCTGTCTGATTAAAGGACACAAGGGTTTCACACATCTTAATTTTGCCACCAGGGAATTTATCGCTAACGGATCACAACACAAAGAGTTGGCAAACTAAATCTAACAACCTGCTATCGATTCTCACGTTTCTTGCTCATCATACACATTATACCCACGTCTTCATCTGATTAATCTTTCGAACCATTTCGAAGTCATTTGAATAAAATTGTCAAGTCATTTCCCAGCTGAAGCTAGCCAGGTCGATCACTCCCTCATCGAAAGCCAACCAGTATCCGTAATGCATATGTAGTTGCTCTCGTGCGTTCGAGTCTATGCCATGCTGATGTAGCTGGTGGAATATATATATATATTATATATTATATACATATATATATTATATATATATATATATATAGTATCTTATATATATATATATATATATATTATATATATTAATATATAGTATTAATATATATAATATATATATAATATATAGATATATATATATATATATATATAACCCGAGGCCTGATGAACTACTGTGAATAACTGTATAATAGTAGGCCGTCCATATATATTTAAGATTTAATGTAACCAACGCTTAAGGTATAACAATGAAGGTCATATTGTCCAATACCTATTTACTAACGTGTTATACTGTAGGTTGGAATCATCTATAGTGATAACTATGTTCAAGAGGGACCACATATATTTCCAAACTCCCCGCAATTAGCATTACAACTGAAACTTTAACTATAGAGCATAGCACTGCCGTTCCAACAATGAATGCAATTACAGAACCCAGACACCTTATTCCCTGGTTTCCAGTCATGTATAACATGTTCAAAATGAACAATATAAAACTCCACTTGACAACTGCTGATGTTACCAGCATTATTATTCACCGTGGCATTGGATTGATACTCTCCATCGAAAACAAACAAAACGCAACGACAATTAAACCTGGCATGCTGTTCAAGGTTGGAATCCAACCGACTTTAACCTTACACCGATTGTAAGCGGGTCCTCCAGCGAATGTTTACTGCTTTTTTTATCCTTGAGACGAAGTCAGTGGAATCTAACGCAGTCATGACAGTGTGTGTGATTGTATGTATGTATGTATGTATGTATGTATGTATGTATGTATTATGTATGTATGTAGGTATGTATGTATGTATGTAGGTATGTATGTATGTATGTCTGTATGTATGTATGTATGACCAAATGGTCGGTCTGATTGGTTGAAATTCAGTGTGTAGCTCTCTTATGGGGGTACGAACCCTATTTTTCTTGTCAGTTCGGGTGTGAATTTCGGTTAAAACTATGAAAAGTTGTGAAAAGTCGATTTTTGCCCATATTGACTTGTGAACACAATAACTCAACCCCACCTGTTTTGGGTTCTGAGCAAAGATCATCTAATGTCAACAGAGGTCAGTCTGAATTCTCGTAACGATTACGTCAATAGGGTTGGTCTGATCAGGTTGAAATTTGGTTGTAACATTTTTTATGGGATACAGGGACCCTATTGTCTTGGTGTAGACCACTTTTGATGGAAACAAAATCGAAAAAAATTAGTGAAAATTCGATTTTTCGGCTTGTAAGCACATACCTCGACCCCTGGTTAGATGGTAATGTCTGATCCTCATAATGAGCTTATGAACCCTACTGGTTTGGAGTCAGGTCCGAGGCTACCTGAGATCACCGCAGCCAGGCATAAATTTTGTAAACCTAAAAAGTATGCTTGGTCTGATCTGGTTGGAATTAGGTGTGTGGCTCCTTCATCAAGAGCGAGTTACCCTGTTAAAACAGCTGAGATCACTGAGAGTACGGGAACCAAAAAAACAAATCCCCAAAAACCGCTAAAGCGGTGGAACAAAACATTATGTTGGTTGGGGAAATGGTAATTTGTCAGACGTTGTGTTGCCCATAATGAGCTGGTACAATCTCCAACTTGTCTTGTGTCTGGCGTATAGGTTGTCGGAAAGAGTCCAGAACACTAAGCCTTTTGGCTTTCTGATGTACACTATCTGTGTGAGGTATAATGTTTTTTGGCTACTTATTTAGGCATGATAATACTGTTATCAACGGTACCCTTAAGATCAGGGTTCCCTAACTGGGGTGCATGAGCCCCCAGGGGGTGCGTGGGCCCCTTCCAGGGGGTTCGTGAAACATTTCTGAAATTTGGATTTTTTAGGAGCATGTTTGCAAATGATATATCCTCTCTTGTCGCCGCCATTCGATTACAATCAGTTTTAATTAGGCATTAATGATTCACTTGAATTTGCAGGGATCCTGTCAAACGTCGCAATATCACCACCACACTATACATAGGCCATTCATTCAGCGATCTGATGGCGCTATTCAATTTCATCACTAGCTTTACTTTTCATGATCTAAAATTCTGTAAGTGTAAGTGTAAACATACAATGTTCAAGTCCTTGTCCCGTCTAGTGTCATTCATATTTCTCACGCTCGCCTTGCTTTAGGGAGGGTGTGAATTACTCGCTCGCCTCGCTTTTAGGAAGTTTGACTTACTGCGGTATATGAAAGCCATTTGGTGAGTACCAAGTAATATTCTTGGTAAAATAAGACATTTCAATAGTAATTGAAGGAATATTTACCTACTTTCTACGTTGTCTAATTCGGAGGGGGGCTGTTTGTGACCATTTTAGGTAATTCTTTTAAAAGTATTATGGTGGGTTTATCAATTCTAGCCTAAGAACATGTACATTCTGTAACCAATTACTCGAAAATCTAGCGCGCGCGAAATCCTATCGCCGAAAAAGTTGGCCCTCACTCATCTGCTTATCAAACTTATAGCTACAGCATGATGCATCAAATAATTTCAGTATATTCGCCATTATTTTTTTTTTCAGATCGCAATACACAATGTCAAAGAAGCGCCGATACGATGATTCCGTACATCAAGTGGGGATTCATGAAGTTTGTGGAGAAGGATGGGACTGAGTCCGCAATCTCCTGGTGTCACTAAGTCTGGTCGAGGCGTCATAAAGCCATCAAAGTTAGAAGCTCACCTCGCCAGCACCCATCCGACTCATCATAACGACTCTGAAGGACCTGTTACGAAGCAGAAAGCTCATTTCATGGCGAAGGGCAGCTTAATTGACTCAGCATGGGGTTCGCCCGTCAACTAAGCCGAACCTTGCAGCCTCTTCCGATTTAGCACCCTCAGTGCAAAAGCGAAAAAGGCTCATACGATTGGCGAAACGCTTGTAAAGCCCTGCGCCGTGGTAATGGCGAACTTGGTTTGTGGGCCCGCACGGGCCAACGAACTCAAGTGTGTGCTCATGTCCAAGACACCATCAAGCGTAGAATTGAAGACATGCCAGAGGATATTCTGGCTCAGGTCACACAAGAAATTTTCGAGAAATCGGTCTGCCGTTTCCGTTGCAACTCGACGATCTACCGATGTAGTGAAGCTGCAGTCCATTGTGGTTGTTCTTGCACGCTACTTAACTGGGTTTGCTGTGAAGGAAGAGTTCCTCTTCTGTTTCTCCGCTCAAAACAACCACTAAATCGGAGGACATTAGGGATATCGTGAATCGCTTCATGGATGAACTCCATATCGTGTGGACGAAGCTTGGTCGTTTGTGTACGGATGGGGCCCCAGCAATGCTGGGAAAGCGATCCGGGTTTTTGCATTGGTGGAGACTACCGGGTTTGTTGCATTGGTGTAAGACAAGTGCCATACGTCATCGTGACACTGTGTGCTACATCGCCAAGTCTTGCGCCAAGAACACTACCAAAGGAGCTTGGTGATTTACTGGCATACATTTGTCACAGCCAGTAACTTTATCCGCGCTCGGGCTCTCACCGCCTCTTTTCCAGGTCTTTTGTGAAGACATAGGTTGCTGCATACACTCATCTTCTGTACTACCCGAGGGCGAAGTTTCTGAACCGCGTCCTCCAGTCTGCGACAGGAGATTAAAATGTTTCCTGCTGAGAAAGGCAACATTTGGCGGACTACTTCGGCCACCCCAAAAAAAAACCCAACAAAAAACCAAACAACCCAACACCAGAAAATACCCTGCATTCCATTGGCGATGCTTGCGGTACATCTGCACATTTTGGGCACCTTAGCTCTCAACGTAATTTACTTCCAGGGAGTACCTCACGATTCGTTGAAGCAGCAGAAGGATCAACTCGCTTCTAGAGAAGTTGCGGCTCGGGCAATCGGACAAGCGTCATTGCCCCTTTCCGGAACGGCTCAAATCCTCGCTGATGAGGACACTCAGAATGCTTTCTGCTCCAGGCTTGTCATCGACATCAAGTGCCATCTGAAGACTCTGTCTGACCGATGGATGGATACTTCCAACTTTTGTCGTCGATCCGTGGATACAGATCCTTTCATGATTCCATTGGACGACATCGACGACGACAATGAGCTCAGGATGATCTGAACGAGCTGAAGGCTTCTGGCCACTTAAAAATGCAGTTTTCCACAGTCGCCAGTCCATCAGAGTTCTGGGCAAACATTTACGAGGCCTTCCGATCTGGCGGCGAGAGCGCTCAGAATCGCACTACCTTCCGTCACTTCCTACCAATGCGAAGCGGGTTTTCAAGCGGTGGTCGTCATGAAAACCGAACATGCGAGCACGCTTGGGTCGGCCCCGACATGAGGGTGGCAGGGGCGTAGATTTTTGTTTTTTTGAAGTGGGGGGGGGATGATTGGCTGGATGACTATCTAAGCGGAGCGGCACTGTAGGTTGGCGCGGAGCGTCCAAGGAAAATTTTGATTTTCAAACCTCCCAGACGCCCGGAAACGGCACTGGGCGTCCTTTTTCAGCTCCCATGTTACTCAGCCTTCAAGAAGGAATATATATCCACTATGTGTGGATGTTAAAGAGATTGTGCAATCTTTGAAAGCTATATAACATTTGATCAGTTAAAATGACGCGAGAACTAAATATGTAAGACAAACAATAACCTGTTATGTAATGAGGGCAGACCTCAACGACAGTCAGTCACAGGCAAATACATCCAATTGAGTGATAGGACTATCAAGTTACATGCGCATGGGCGTGTGATGGAGCTCCAGTTTGAAAAATCGTCAAACACATTTTCTCGTCTCCGGCCTATATAATTGTTTCGGCCAGTTTCTGCCCATTAGTACCGTCTATTTTTTGTGGTGCACGGTTCCCACCAGCAACTGCGTTTAAGCGCCTCTGTGACATGGTACTCCTCAACCATGTCTTCAGCCTTCTCAGCATTGAAAAACTGCGCTCACATTCACTGGACTAACACCGTGCACCCGATCAAACTGGAGTAGAGCCTTTACCTGCGGAAACAGACCCCGCACACTCTCTGGCATTCGGCGGTAGGCTTCTTTGGTAGTGGTGTGATCAGCCGGTGGAATGCTGGAACATTGCCAGCTGAATTCCCAGACGGTAGGTAGTTCTGGGTACTTCTGGGCTACCCTGGTGTCCTTTGATGTACCCACAAGAAGATCCTCCAACTTGGCAGACTCAGACAACTCCAGAAGTAGCTGAGAAATGTAATATCTATCTTCCACCTCGACACAATCATCCAGACTGCAGAAGACTGGTGCCGCGTATGTGCTCTGTGTCTCTGCGGGGTATGCCTCGCTGATCCACCTATGCGACGGGGGACTTGTCTCCTACGCGGAAGGCGAATTGGGTCTAGCTCAAGCTCAATCGAATCCTGATTGGGTAGTTTGGGACTGTCAGGTAAATGACAGTTTATTGGCTGTAGGGTAACGAGTTACTGAGATCGCTCTCAGGTGGTCGCCTCAACTTATACAAATATTTCGTTGTAATAAAAGTGGAGAATTGGTCTAATAATGAATGAATATCAGTGTCAAAAATAATTATTGGGACTGACAAAACTGGGGGGGGGGGATGTTTCTACAGGCCATCCCCTACCTCAAAGTGGGAGGGATACATCCCCCGCATCCCCCCGCGATTCACGCCCGTGAGGGTGGCCCTCTCCAAGACATCCCCAAGAATCAAACGCCTCGTGGAGGAAAGACAGGAACATCTGTCCATCATGTGTGACAGTTGATTGTGTGATGCTCGTGATCTAATCTTGTTTCCCAAGCAATGTTTGTTTCAACTTTATCTCCTGCTTTTTATTACAAATCACACATCACAGTAACTGTACTATGCCATGGACTTGATCTTTTACAAGGCACCGTCAAGCGTATTTTATTTATATCACTCAGATATGTCTTGAAAACTGGGGGTTCGTGGACAAATCTGGCCTCCACCGGGGGTTCGTGGTGGCTAAATGTAGATGAACCCCTGCTTAAGATGACAAGCCACAATCAAAACAAACAATTTTATTCCACAATCGGTGTTTACAGTTGTCCCACAATCAACAGACTTACAACTCCTAACTTGCAGTTTATACGGAATGCGGTTCTGTACCGAGCTCTCCGGGGCGGGGGGGGGGGGGGGTTAGAACGACGGGATTTTTGTATTCTGAATATAAAAAATGACAATGCAAGGCGGAAGACTACGATAACAAATACATACCATACATAATACATTCAACGTGCGTACATATTCATGTCATGTACGGGGATTTCTGGTAAAGAATGCAGTTAACATTCATGAGTGTAATGGCTGCATCGCTATACATCTGACAGGAAGTAGCTGCCAGTAAAAATACTCGTTTTTTCCTTCTACTGGACCGTTACCTCAGTTTTACATGTACGTGCATTAACACTACCATAGATGCCACCCACGGCCAAAGGGATCACGAATTTATGTGATTTCGAGACTTAGACGACTCACAGTTATCTTTGACATTCATGACGGGGGCTGCATTGCTCATCAGCACATATTGATGAGCTGACGACGGACTGCACACTTTACTGATGAAATAACTGGGAGTACCACATGACTCGTTGTCAACGTAGAAATGATTACTTAACATGCATTCTAACATGAATTATTCATAACTATTGATCGTTGATGACGTATGTGGCCGACTCAAGGGATTTGGGAGAGAGCTTCAAGGGTGTTTCCCCACTGGACTTGGACTTCAGAAGAGGGCTTGAACTTGGATCGTATGGAATTGATTCCCTTTTTTTAATCCATCCTAATTTGTACCGTCAGACATATGTTCTAAAATATTGGTCACGTAAGGTATCAATTCTCCCAACTTGCGCGACGCAAGCCTTCAAGGTATTACGACCGCTTCATCTGGAAGTTACTCTGAGTGTGCAGGAAGTAACGATGAAATGAAGCAATGAGAAAATGGTAGTATACTGAAAATTATATCTGAAGTGGAGTAGCCGAGTTATCCCCCCCCCCCCCCGTACACCGTGAATATTCTCCCATAGGCTTCCAGGATAGTCACTCACTGCCCCGATGGTCACGACTCGAAAAATATCAAAATTTACTCAGGTATGACGAACTAAGGTAGTACACTTGTATCTGAAGATTATTTTCAGAGGGAGAAATGGTCAACAGTTTCCTCCCATACTAGAGTAACCTTCACCTGTACCGTAATTTGTGGGAGTTGCGATAGTCGTATGGCTCCTGGCTGGGTCCCGAACGATCGACTCGCTGTCTGTTTGAAGTGAATTCAGGACGCGGCTTCTGCCCCACGCTCCCGAGAGGCTGAATGAAATAGTCACGTCGTTTGCGACGATTTGTTCTGTTGTTTGTTTTTTTTAGTAGGGGTAATGGGGAAACCCAGAGAATATATTGATCGATATTGGATTACGGATCATTTCCAAAATTAGATACTCATTCTCCCGTGAATAGTTCCCCTCCTTCCTTCCCGGATGTGTCATTAGGCGAATAAAGTGCGTTCCCTCTGTCCCACCTGAGACAAATGCGACTGACTCTCCCTCAGTCGTCTCCTCTCCGAGCAAGAGGATACGCTACAAAATGATATTCAAATGGAAGCTCGGCGTCGTAGGCTGCATGGTGCTTAATATCTCGTTCTGATATAGCGCTTTTCCAGGTCGGAGACTTGCACAAAAGCTTCACAGATATCATACCAGTTCCTTGTCACAGATACCCGTCCTTACACACGCACCTCGTGCTCGTTCTCTCCGACGCACCATTCAAGTACGTCACTTCATCGTGTCTCCCCGGGAGACTTCCTAATATCAAGCAGCCACATACGGCGCTCGACACTCTTCACAAGTCACATCACAAGGTACCCTACTCTAACACGTGATTGGCGTGAGCGTCCATTCAGGACACATGCCTCACAGCACTACGGAAAGGTCCTGGAGCCTCCGATGGGCTCCAAGCTTGCAATCAATGGTTTTGCAGACTGAGCTAAATCCGCCTCCTGCTTAACGTTAGAAACTAATAGATCCAGGAGAGACACGCGGTTATGCTTTTGTGTGTTTATGAAGGTCTGTTTCGAATGTGCTCATGCCTTCAGTGTATTTGATTGGACACACCATCGTTGCGCGCAGTGTATCTCATCTACTCTGTCCAGCCGAGAATGAGAGCGTGCTGCATTCAACGCAGACCTTAAAAAAACGGGTAGGTATGGATCCCATCCCCCCTCCCTACCCCTTCTCTCGAAAAGTGGGCTAGTATGCTCCAGAAGGGAATGAAGAGGCGAGTAGCACTTAGGTAAGAGGCGTTCTTATGTTCATGACGATAAACTTGATGTAACTAACTGTCACAAATGGATATAGGCTCATGCTTTCACTTGGTCTCATACACTGGGGTTGTTTTCTCGAGACAGGTATGTTGTTATAGTCGGCTCCAACGTTGCTGGTGCAACACAAATCACTACAGTATCGTGCAATTATGAGAAGAGACACGTATTTGTGTACTTAGTAACAGTTGCAGATCATTCTTTTGTAAGAATTTGAAACACGAGTGTTCAACAAATCAAAATGGCTGTAGGAGAGTATATTGCTGCTGTGGCGAAAGACTATTCAGATAATATATATAAACAATCATCCCATTTTGATAGCAAACGAGGATCAACAACCGATTGATGTTACTCGCTCATCTCACATCGGCTAGATGCGGATATGGTGTGCGGTATCGATGCGAAAACCCTAATTTTGCGAGGGAGGTTGCTATTTTAGGAGAATTTTCTGCATGATAATGTAAGAGGGCCATTTTGAGTGAATGTTCACCAGGCTGGGTAAAACAAATTGCCCAGGTCTTATTTGTACCCACATTCTTTAGAGTGTAGCAACCCATGATAAGTACGTTGTATTGCTTAATTAGGACGATATTCCATAGAATCGGTTTGCATAATGCGGCATAATTGCTGCATGTCGTACACATGGCAATTTTGCCTACACAGCGTTGTCAGTGTTGTCACTGAGTTTGTCATTATCTCTGCAAACTTCCTGCGGCTCACTTATGCACGTTTCATGTTGGTACTCGCATGAATCGGTCATTTCTAGTATCTTGCCGCAGACGACATCCACATCTTTGGAATCCCAGCCTTGAATTAACGTTCCATTCAGCCTTTAGTTCATGTCCTCCTTCCCAGCTTCGACGCTACCCACACTGTAGTAGTCTACTGTATTGACTTATGTAAAAACTACAAGCGGGAACAAAAATATGTTGAAACGATAGTATTAGGTCAAAATCGTAATTTTGTGGAATAAGTTCCTGTGGTGAAAAAATACATTTGTTACGACTGGCAGGTTTTTTTTTTTTTTTTCGCGGACTGGACACCATTTTCTCCAAAATAGATAGATGGCATTCATTTTCATTATCATTGATGCTTATTTTTCTCGAATATTCCAAGGCTGATGGATCTTTAAGGTACTCATCATACGACGTCGGTTGTTTCCTCTGTGAGATGAACACTAGCCAAGACACCTATGGATGCAGATGGCTGAATTGGCGCTCCAGGCGATCAGCATCATCAGTTATATCGATTATCGGGGCTTCATTGTAATGCAGACCGACTAGATTTGAGACGTATATACCATTAAACACCTTTAAAACTTCAAACTCATCTAGGGAATTGTAGGCAGTCGGTATATCAAGGTATTGACAGACACCTTCATATCTAACTCGAAAATATCTTTGAGTCAACAGCAACTAGAGAATGTCTACAATGGACACTTTCGATTACCTGAATATAGGTGTCCATCGGTACAGTGTTAGTTCAACATGCCTGGCCAGAAAACATATATCGAATTGAAGTATATGGTACGTGTTCTGTTACGTGCCCATCCACAAAACACGTATGTCGATCCATATAATTTATTCATTTTAAAAATCACCGCATCATTTGCCTACCAAAGCTGAGATCATGTCTCTCTTGGCACGCAGTGTTTGATCGATGCTTACAGTACATACACCGACTGTACTATTCTGTGGTGTAACGGTGCTCGAGTTCTTTACCTAATAAAGTTCACAACGTACTTACACGAGTATGAGTTAATCTACATGAGAATGCACAAAATGGAAACGGATGAAAAATACCATGCTCGTGGCATCACGTATACAAGAACAAAACGACCCCGGAGTCCCACCAGGTCGTGTATAATCGTCTAAATATATGTCATCATATACACCTACGAGTATTGTTGTGAGGATCTGAGATATTAACTACTACTATTATTATTATTATTATTATTATTATTATAATAATAATAATAATAATAATAATAAAATAATAATAATAATAATAATAATAATAAATAATAATAATAATAATTATTATTATTATTATATTATTATTATTATTATTATTTTATTATTATTATTAATGCCCGTGTCTCATCTTAGCTGACAACTCGTCCCATTGTTTCCCGTTCGTATCATATCAATGTATAGGCCTATCTTGTGCAATCACGTGACAGCAATTTAAACACCGGTAGGGCGCAAGATATACTCTTTGATATACATTAACTGATGCTCAATGTAAATCAATGTAGATCATTTGTGTGCGACCTAATAATAAATGTATCTATGCTCCTCAGCTTGATTTCATCACAGTTCATAACAGGACACTATTTTGTCTCTTGTAATTCAATATCAATTAGTAGATATATTGCATGTATACTATGGCAAACTAATGTTAAAACAAGATTTGAAAATAAATATTTTCGGTACACCACCTGGGCTAAATGCGGCCTACGACCTATAGTAAACCGTATTGATGATACATCGAACACCCGTTGGTAATCTGAAGATGTTGGCCATGAATTGATGAAAAAGTGTGGCCGGTGACGGGACCCTGGAGAGATGAGAATACTTGAAACGTATTGCTGAAAAGGTAGGTATTTTTTTTTTTTTTTTATCCCTGACTGACTCCCCACCCGTCTATAACAAATATGTACATGCCTCACCAATCTATAGTGGGATGACTTATTGAATTATTCCGTCAGAATCGAAAAGATTGTTGATAAACGCAACTTATTATTATTATTTTATTATTATTATTACTCTGAATTGATAATGCGCCCTATTCAAAATATAGAATGCTCTATACAAGGTTCTATATAGGCGCTGTAAACGACAATGGTTAGAATGCAAGCAGTATAATGTACAAACTACTACTTTAAACATTATATAGTACAATGAAAACAACATTACAGTGAAAACATATAAAACAATTAATCTGAATAAAGATAAAGCTATAACAGCAAAAACGGAGAACGGCAAGAGCATTTACTAAAGGCGATTTAGAAAGATGGTTTTCACGTGCCTTTTCAATGTATCCGAATTGCCGCAACAATCGACCCCTTCACAAAGTGGCAGCACAGACATCGAATTGTTCCAGAAGGTAGACGTCCGAGCTTGCGGGATGACGAAGAGATATTTCGATCGAGAACGAAGTGATCTGGACGAATGGTACCTCTGAAGTTGCTCACTGATGTGGCTTGGGGCAGCGGCGTGAAGTGCCTGATAGGTGTACAAAAGGATTTTCAATTGTGATACTGCACTGGCAACCAGTGTGAATCATACATAATATGAGTAATGTCTTGAATCCGAAGTAAACGTTAAACTTCCTCATTCAAGACAGGAGAAATGTTGCCAGTTTCATTTTTTCTGCCTAGTCAATAACGTGGCCAGAAAGCGGGGCTACTGGCGCTGGCTTGCACAAGAATTGCATGTTCGACACGGTGATCACTGATCTACAATCTGGACAAAACCGTTGGAACCTTCACTACATACCCGACTCGAGGCACTGAACATAGCGATCCCGAGGGGTACTGCAATGTTGAGTACGACCAACTATTTTGAATACGACAGTGATGGGGGAGCGGGGGTTATATCCATCACTTTAGGTATAAGCGGGCTGTTCCCACGAATTTTTTAGGAGGATCGTAGAGAGAGCTGACTGTTAACGAATAAGTGGCGTAGTCTAATGCCAACGATCTGCATAGTCAAACTTGTTGAGTGGAATGTACTTGAACTGGAAACGGATAGTGTTTTCATTTTTTTTTTTTTCATTTAATTCACATTTTTGAGAATCAATCGCATGGGAGTTCGTTCTGTAGCATTATGATAGGGAATAGCATTGTTTGCGAAGACAACAATACAAACGTTTGTACGTGTTTCCTGTTAATATTGGCACATTCACGATTAATGGAATGGCTTCACAACAATTTGGATTTTTTTTTTTTTTTTTTTTTTGTGGGCAAGGGCGCGACTACTTGGAAGATGGGGGTAGTCGACACATTAAAAATGCAACAGTTGATTGTGCTTGAATACGAAGTGCAATGGTTAGGTGAGACGACATGTTTTCAGTATAATATCATACCAATTTATACTACTACAACAACGTAGTATATTGATAATATAATATAATAATAATAATATAATAATAATAATAATAATAATAATAATAATAATAATAATAATAATAAAATAATAATAATAATATAATAATAATATAATAATAATAATAATAATAATAATAATAATAATAATAATAATAATAAAGGCGCATATATACCAACTGTAATACTAATAGAACGATGGCGTACTGGCTCACATTCCACCAGACCAAGTCTGTTGATTGCGGATTAGTTAGCTTGCCCAAGATCGTCGCAGGTTAGCCTCATTAGTGGTTACCCCCCTCCACCCTCTACATCAAATGGGAATTTCTATATTACGTTTTTCTAAACAATTCTAACCGGGCAAAGTGAACGCGACCTCCATGAAAAAAACCTGCACGTGCACTATTCCTGATGTGCCCAATCCGTCTGATACCCTTTCTGACTTCAGGCATAGATCAATATCACCGCAATATAAGTCTTAGTCTGACCTAGTTTGTTACGCTCAGCTAACATCAGTTTTGAGCCCTCGCTGCTCGATACAATAGGAAAACAGTTGGTACTAACTACGGGGATACATGGTTGTGATGGTTCACCTCTGAATTACACAGTTGATCGCAGTTTGTATTTTGCTAACGGCTTTCACTTCATGCCAAATTGATTAACCAGCTACAAATAAGTCATCCGCATCGGTGATAGCACTGTCACCTCGATCATAGTACACTTCAATTAAACGGCCTTGGACTCTTTGATCCAGAGTCTCCAACCGTCACCTGGCGCGATACTGAACCAATATGTGACGTTTATTTGTCAAGTTAAATATTAAACGAGTTCGTGACTGCAAGCGAACAATGCCACATAGCGTGAAAGATTATTGAAAATCCCGCCTGTTTTCCCGCGGCGCCAATTGAGATGGGCGACCTCTCCTGTCGAGAAAACAACCGACGCCAATCAACACGTAGTACGGGGTGAATGGCCAAAGCGGAAGTACGATTCACAACTGTTCCCGCAAGCCCCAACCAACGATCTCTGCGAGAGTCAAGCTGGCGTCAATAAACTAAATTATTAACCGACAGAGCAGTCCTGAAACCCATTCGGCAGCAAAGACGTTTGTAGAGGAGTGAAATAATCTTCCACAGTTCGATGCGTGCGTCCTCTTACATAATATAACACAATGAGCCGAGGCCGCTTCGTCAGTCGTCCGCTCATGTACTGCAACAATGTGCTGGCCATCTACTGCACTGGGCGCCCAACTTCATTCGTTCAGTTCGTTCTCGTTTTACATCTCAACTAGCAACTATACGCAGAGTGGCAACGACTCACATACCGTGCAGCATCATACAGCGTCGTTCCGCGCGGTTCTGCGAACATTTGCTAGCTAGCGCATTACGGGAAAAAGAACCACTTTCTTTGCCTCTTCAAAGGATGGAGCGAACGTGCTTCTCAGGCCCCTGCGAACGATTTTTTTGTCTCGCCTGAATGAATTCAGGAGGAGACTTCGTGGTCACTATTGCGTGTATGTGTGTATGTGTGTGCGTGCGTGTGTGTGTCGCGTGTGTGTGTGTGTGTTGTCACACTTCCTCGGTTACAGAATATCTTTCGAACGGTCAAGTGCAATGCGACGAACTTTTCACAGGGTAGCACCGGGGTTGGTGAACCGATCTGATTAGATTTTGGGCACGCAATTCACTATTAAGTAAGGAAATTAGCCTATTTTATGTAATTCATCGTTTTGGGCTCGTGAGCAAGATTACGTGACCAACCGTAGGTGCTATGGGTGCTTGGTTTGGCAACATATATGCGGGATATGAGGTGAATGACCTGATTAGATTTTCATTTCAGCATAAATAGGGTCTCAAAGGTCAATCGGGGTCAAAACCTGGTTTTTTGGCCATAACTTGGGAACCAAATGTCTGCCGAGTTGGGAGGGTGCACATTGTGTATTCACTCGTTGACCTCCATCTGTGTGACCATTGAACTAAATTTACCTTTACCATGTTTTTGGCCGATCAAATTTTCGTGGGCCTTTTCGGATCTCAAGATACCTTCCGATCGAAATGAACCATAATTTACCCCATGTGACCTTTGTGTTGAAGATATGCATAGTCACAGTTTTCATTCGAATTAAGTGCAGTTATGATGTCGTAGTGATTTGTCATGGTGATTTTTAGAATCCGCGGTCAAAAAACTACCCCTGAAAATGAGGTCAAAAGGTCAAGGTCAAAGTTTGTAAATATTGTTATTTTGTTCGAGTTACCAGGCAAGATTTGGATATCTGGCAGAGCTCTGTGTGCCAGATGCGAACAACAAAACCCCGCTTCAATCGGGCACTCGTATCATTTAGGAGGGGTCAAAGTTGGTTTTGATACCTTTTGGCAATAGCAGCGGCAGTATACTTTGGGATCACATAATGGCTGTAGGACTGCGTGCATCTCATGCGAGTAACATTTTTCATGAAAAACCGACAAATGGCAGTCGAAGTCCATTCAAGTCACTTATGGCGAAAAGCTATAATTTTTTTGGAGAGAACTGACACTGACATTCTGGCATGTTGAAATTTCAGGACAAGGTGTAGGTCATGGTGGAGAACATTTTTTCATGAAAACCATCATGTCATCAAGGTCATTCCAGGTCACGTATGGGCATATAACCGTCAAATAGTATGTGTTCCTGCAACAAATTCCAGTGACCTTTCATGATGTGGTTTATATCAGAAGGGTTTACCATCTAGGGGTTACATTTTTTTTAAAAATGGTCATGCCATTCCGAGGGTCATTAAAGGTAATTTTGAGGTCGAAAACGGATTTTGGTACTTTTTCTGCAATAGCACTGGGCGTGTCATCAGAATGAAATGCTCTTAGGAGTGGAGTATCAAATGGAGAGTTACATTTCATTGAAAAAACTGTCATAGTATTGAAGGTCATTCGAGGTCACTTTAGGGTAAAAATGTTTTCTGGCCATCAATCGGAGGAAGAATGAATATCTGGGAAGGCTGGAAGGTTCACCATGTGAGATAATTCGGTGACTCGCATGGTGAGACCTCTTGACCTCAATTGACATCGTCGGTGCGGTAGGTATTTGGTGTGTTAAAGGTGAGTCTGGAATAAATGGGTGATTTAAGGCGTAACGGGCAAAAAAAAATATAGAAACTGGTTTATTTAAGGTATGTGATAGACCTTTGTGTGCTTTATGGAGGCAAACCAACTAGCGCTTCGATCGGACGCATACTTAGGTAGTTACAAGGGTCAAAGTTTAATTTAATAGCTTTTCGCATAAACATTAGGCGTGTTCATTGGAATGCAATATGCTTCTAGAGGGATGCATCACTGGAGAGTAACAATTTTCTTAAAAACCGCCAGGTCTGAAGGTCATCAAAGGTCACGTAGGGGTCAAAAAACTGATTTAGTACTTCTGGCAATTAGCACTGAGAGCTCTGTCATCAGAATGCAAAAAACTCCTAGGAGGGGGTGTATTACATGGGGAGGTAAAAATTTTATGAAAAAACTGCCATCTTTAAAGGGCATCAAGGTCACTTAGGGGTCAAAAACTGTTTAGGCCAAATCGGGGAATTGAATATCGTGAAGGCTGGAAAGTTCACCATTGTGATATAATTGTGGACCTGCATGTGTGGGACATCTGACCTCAATTTGACCTTGTCGGGTGCGTCATGTGGTTAAAGGTTGAGTCTTGAATAAATGTGCTTATTTTATTTAAGGAGTTACGGGCCAAAAAAATAGAAGATGGGTATTTTTGGATATGAGATAGACTTGGTGTGTCATGGAGAACACAAACCAACCCCCCGCTTCGATCGGACGCATACTTGCGTAGTTACAAGGGGTCCAAAGTTAATTTTTAAATAGCTTTTTCGCAATAAATTAGGCGTGTTCATCTGGAATGCCAATGATGCTTCGAGGGAGCGAATGCATCCATGGAGAGTAACAATTTTATACAAACGCATGTCAGTGAAGGTCATCAAAAGTCCACATAGGGGTCAAAAAATGAGTTTAATATTTTTTGCAAAAAAGCACTGGGCGTGTTTACCGACTGCGAAATACTCTTAGGAGTGCGATGTATCACTGGAGGATGTTTTCAATTTTTAAAAACTTCATGTCCTTGAAGGTCATTCAAGGGTCACTAGGGGTCAAACTGTTTTCTGGCCGTATAAATGGAGAATTGAATGTATCTGTGAAGGTCTGGAAGGTTCACATTGTGAATATTGTTGACTGCATGGTGTGTGACCTCTGACTCAATTTGACCTCTGTGGGTGGTCAGAGGTTTTGAAAGGTTGAGTTCTTGAATAAATGTGCTTATTTAAGGAGGCTACGGGCAAAAAAAAGAAAGAAGAAACTGGTGATTTTTAGATATGTGATAGACCTTTGTGTGGCTTTATGGAGAAAACCAACCCCGCTTCGATCGACGCTTACTTTGGTATTTACAAGGAGTCAAAAGTTTAATTTAATAGCTTTGCGCAAAACATTAGGCGTGTTCAGGAATGGCAATAGGCTTCTAGGCGGGTATGCATCAATGGGGAGTAACAATTTTTATAAACGCCATGTCATTGAAGGTCATTAAAAGGTCACTAGGGGTAAAAACTGATTTTAAAACTTTTTTGTGGCAATAGCATGGGCGTGTTCAGAATGCAAAATGCTCTCTGGAGTGGATGTATCACAGTGAGAGTTACAAGTTCATAAAAAACGATCATGTCATCATATAAAGGTCATTCAAGGTACTTAGGGGTCAAAAAACGTTTTATGGCCGTAATCGGAGGAATTGATCATCTTTTGAAGCTGGAAGGTTCACCATTGTGATATAATTGTTGACTGATGTGTGTGGACCTCTGACCTCAATTTGACCTATGTCGGATGGTATGTGGTTAAAGGGTGAGTCTTGAATAAAGTGCTTATTAAGGAGTTAACGGGCAAAAAAAATAGAAATGGTTATTGGCAAAGTGGCGGATATATAGTTGGCGTATACGCCAGGCGGTTCTAGTTTAACTAAGTGGTAATTAGCCTATTTTAGGTAAACTATTGTTCAGGCTCGTTAGCAAGATTACAGATGAAACCGTAGGTCTATGGTGACTTGGTTTGGCACATAGAGTGGGATATGGAAGTCGATGTACTGATTAGATTTTCAGCGTTCAAATATGGTAATTGAGTCGTCAATTTGCATAATTTATGCCCCCAAAATTCACAAGTTCGTCGGATTATTTTCATTCCATCACCACTCAATTCGTGAATAGTGCACTCTTGTGATTATTCACTATATAAAATGTATTATTCATATGGTGGAGGACACTGGGGTCATTCAGTGGGCATTTTGCATGGTGTTTCCCAAATTTCAAGTTGGTTTGATTTTCTGAAGCTTGATAGTATGGTCTACCTTAGTTTATGCACCAAAAGGTAAATAAAATTGAGCTCGAGTCACTGGGGGTTATGCAGTGTGTATAATTGTTCCATTCATGCAAATGTTCAAGTTTGTTGAATTCCCATGTATAAGTGTGGTCCTGAGAAATGTGAAATGAGCAAATGGTTCAATAGGAAGTTGAATATTGTGTCTAATTGGCATAATTGGGCGATCTTAGTCACATTTCCCAAAATGTTTATACTTTTCACTCCTTCAGTAGACAGTGTCCATAATCAGTCCTTACAATTTTTGAAATTTCGGAAAATTTACTTTGATTAGTAGGTTGGTAAATGATGCTATACCAAAATCTTGAAGCAAACCATTGAAATTTCCTTGTAACTGTTTGCATGGTAGTCTCTTATATGGAAACCCCTGATCGCGCAACCGGCAGACACTGGGGGCCGATCGCCTTGTTATACTGGGTGCTGAGTTCTTCATGAACAAAAGACACTCCCCCCTACCCCCTACACAAAAACCTCATTTTGTTCGTCATTTTCATTTTTATTCGATTTTTCCTCTTTTGCAATTTTTTAATCTCTTTTTTTTTTTTAGTTTCATTTCATAGCGCAATCGCGTGATTTTCGATTAACAGTACACACCCTGACGTACCCGCGGAAACGGTACCCTAATCTGTTTAATAGCGCAACGAGGCCAGGGCGACCCATGACAAAAGCAAAATACAGTGAACAGCGGGCGTGTAAGCCAGTTTCTGTGTAAGAGGGAAAGTTACTCAGGTTCCATTTGCGACTCGCGTCAGTGAAGGTATATTCAGGGAATAGGATGTCCATCGTACCCCCTTTTTGAAAGTTCTTGCTGTTTCGAAGAACTGCAAAAACTGTTTTTTATCTAATCATGAGCTAATGTCGCTGTCTTTCCATATTTATCACTCTTGGGTTGGATGCTCGTAGCGTAAAGAGTAAATTTTTAGTTTCACAGACTCCCCAACTTGCAGGAAACGGCACTTCTGTATCAAATGGCAGTAAGCACTCCATCCCTAAAATCGTCAATGAATTCCCCCCATTTTTCATTTCAATAAACATTCTTGAGGAACTGATCATGTTTATTGCCTGCCGTACAATTCGCGCCACCGTCGGTTTTGACGGGTATGGTACCAGATTTTTTGTTTTGTTCCACAGACCCCCGATTGAAAGAAACGGCATTTCCCGGACCGTATGGCCGGTAAGCACCGTCCCTAAAAAAATTGGCAATAAATTTCCAGAATTCATATTTTCTATAACGATCTTGAAGAAATGAATCGATGTGTTTCCTTACAAGTCGGGTCAGCCGCCACCATATCAGTGGACGCTTAGGGTACAGGGAAACTCTTCCTTTTTAACAGACCACTCAGATTGCAGGAACGACCATTCCCGCGCGGTATGGCCTTGAGCAACGTTTCTAAAAGTGCAATATTTGCAAAATTTGTATTTCAAGAAACATTCTTAAGGAACTAATTGATTGTTTATTCTTACATTTGGGCCAAGCATCAGTGGTCTCGTATAGGTCCAAGGACATTTCGAGCCTTATTACCGGAATTCCCCCAGTTGCCGGAAACGGTACTTCCATGTCTTATGGCAGTAAGCAAACATCCCCAAAATTGACAATAAATTTCTTAATATATCTCGAGAAACACTCTTGAGGAACTGATATAAACTTTATTCATTCCAATCCGTGCCACCATCAGTTGACGCGTAACCGTACATCAAAAGTCAAGAAAAAAGACACACCCTCCCCCCCTCCCCCAGATTGGCAGGGAGCGCACTTCTCGCAACTTATGGCAGTTGCATCAACTGAAATTGAAGTAATTTTCGAAAAGTGGTCGGGTATCCATTCCTGTCTTAGCCGTGTCTTCCTCAGAGATAGTCCCATCGAGGACCCTTCATATTGGGTTGGAGGCTGCCGCGATCGAAAAATTTGCTTGAACATCCCTGGTCTGGAAAATGTGTGCATTTCCATACTTCAATCACGTAAATCTATCTCCCATACTAATGTTCACGATCCCCTGCCCTGTTGTTTTTCTGTTACATATAGTTTTTCATTCATCCTTCTATTAAAACAAGCACTCATGGCTGGCACGCAATCTGAAACATTAAGGTCTAAAGTAGACTAACTGTGCGCAGTGTAAGGAAAATGACAGTTGGATTCCGACTTGCTGTGGTGGGGAGGGGTGCACATGAATCAATCCTAAACCAAATTCCCCTCGTGGCCTACTATATGTTCACCACACTTGAAGGTGCACGTTAAACAAAAACATATTTGCCAGAATCTGACAGAGTTATGTACACGAGGGGCCCACTGTATCATACATGTAACGAAAAGATAGGATACAGTGCGCGCAAGCCGATTTTTTTTTTTTTTTTGCAATTTTCGTCGTCGGGCGGCCTTCTCACAAAATTTAAAAACTCTAATAAGAAATATGAGTTAGGCATCAAGTACACTGAATAACACTTACGCTGGCCAGCTGTCGAAAACCGGCAAATTTCGTTCAAATATTGATCCATGACGCTTTAAAAGCTCAAAATCGACTGGGTGGCTGGACACAATGACCTAGAATCGGTAAGAAAATCGTCAAAAATTTGGGTGCTGCAGCACCCCAGCCCCCCCCCCCCCCCTTCGCAGGGCCTTGTGCTGCTAACCATTGCAGTATGGGGGACGGTTTTGGAACTGCTGCTGTCGGAATCAACGATGTTCCGTGGTTTCCAATAGATTCGCAAAAAATCTGCATACGTTGCAACCCGGTGAATGATCGGGCTCTTCCTTCAGACATTCTGAACGAATCAGAACGCGCGAGCTATTGCGGAAGACTGAATATGAATCCTACTGCTGCGATCTGTGTTCCGTATGGCATCGGAATAGGCAAGAACAATTCCACTCCCCAATAACTAATAAACATGTCTGTCTCTAATTAGACTATATTATACTCGTTCCGTGATACAATATATGGTAAACCAACAGAACACTCTTACGTACAGGCAGGTTATGTATAGTCACGTTGGAAGAACATCCAATACCCACGCATTAGATGGGTCTGGAATATCCCTAATAATTCTCATATTTCTGGAATATGTTCACTTCTTCTTAATACAGAAATATAGAACCGGCATGTGCCTCTTGAATGCCCACTGGATGTTTTGCGCAGTGTTTTGTTGATAAACTGAAGAGTTTTTTTTTTTTTTCTATGTTCGCTTTTTAGTTTCCAGAATTCACCATTGTCCCCCCTTTAGAACATGATGACGAGGCCTATCACGTACAAAATATCAGCAGCTCTTTGAGAGAAACAATTTTGATTGGACTATCAGGTATTATACACTGCTGCATATATAAGTTTCACTTTTGGTCCTCTAGAATATTATGGCCGTCAAAGTGCGGATACTCTTATGAAACCCTGTCGTCAATTCAGGCCATATAATCGCCGCGGCTATTACATATAAAACGTCATACCTTATATGGAGGAAACTCAAAACTAACGACACAATCTATTGAATCAACATCAGAAACATAATGGTCATCCCAAAAAGATGCCGATATCGCCGCCCACACATAGCCCAACACCGCACTAACACGGAGATCTATATACCGAGCGTAATTGATATACTATATACTCTTGCCTTGCTCTTCAGCTCCTATCCAGTAGCATCATTGGTAAATAGGCTACTTCCAGGAAAATACTGCGTGAAATTGGTTTGTAATTGCTGTTCTAAAACTTTTAATAAATAGCTCCAAGGCCTAGGGGGACCACGATGCGTTTGTTTGTTGCACATCGCGAAAGTAAAATTGCTAAAAACAACGGCGCAAGGGAAGTAGGGTCTGATCTACGATTGTAGCCTAACTTAGTCAGTTAGTGTAGAAGCCTGTGAATTAAAATCGGGAGAGGGCGAAAGCTTCTCTAAACAAAGTGTTTGTCGCTCGTAATAAAATTCTATTCTTTTCCACGTGGTAAGAGGTCGAGTTCTCATATTTTTATACATTGGAAGAACAAAATATGTGGATTATATTTTTTTAACAATTTTGATGTGGAGATAAAGTCCACATTTCGAACTTTGGAAACTACGCACCTCACCTGAACTAGTGACCACTTTCTGACACTGCGACTAGTATTAAAAAAAATGGGAAACATCCTAAACCCGAATTGCCCGTATTGCGCTGGGAGATGGAACTTTCTACGAGGAACTGGCGAGGGATCCTTCCAACACTTTTCCTCGAGTAGTGAAGGACTTCTCCGCTACAATTTCTGAAGAGTTGATTCCTGTGGTAAGTGGAATATCCCTGATATGCCAAAACTGGGTACGTTCTACACCTACCAAAGAGCCACAACTCCCCAAACTCAATTACAGATACCCATGGAGACGCTTAATGAACTTACCAATGGCGCCAACATTGAAAACCGCGGCCCCGAAATATGCCACACTACACCATCTCTTAAGCTTATGCCCCCGGGTCCTGGCCCATCATATCAGGGATAGGGTCATTAACCGAACATCGATCGGGATACGTTGACTTGTGCCTAAATCCCTATGCACACCACATCCTGAGTTATCTTACAAGGTAACGGACCCACTTTTTAGAATAATAAATGACATCGGTCCTACCACCCAATCTCTGAGAGTTCCATGGATGTGACATCGTTAGGCACCAACAGTCCTTCATGAAGAGGGCCGTTCCTTGCATGTAGGCAATTTCTGATAGGACAGGGTCTTGGAGAGAGCTACGCTAACAATATAGCCAACATCACACCATTCATTCAACCCACAATTATTTTTCTTTAACAACAAATACTACATCCCAAAACAGGAACTGCAATGGTACGAAAATGGCTCCAGAGTATGCTAACTCTTTATGGATGCGATTTGGAAAGACATCCTCGCTTCATGCCCTTTAAAGCCCTACCTACCACCGGTATATCGAGTTTTCTTATCTGGGGGCCACATGGAGAAGACGCCCCCTCGAGAGATCAAAATGCAATGCTACCAACAACCATAAGAGCATCAGGTATACGTTCGAGGAATCTCCCAACAAAATCGCATTCTCGACGTCATGGTGAAATAGACCCTAAACTCCATCAGACTCGGTTTATACAAAGCTACTGCAAGCCACCAATATTACACTTTCAAAAGCAATCACCCACTGAGCCTCAATAAGTCCCCCCTTGTTTACAGCCAGTGCCTATACGACTAAAACGGCTGTGTGTTGTTCTGAAAAGGCAGATTACCAAACCCAACTGTCACTCGTGCTGGTTGCTTTCTTGATAACGGATACCCGCGAGCGTTTTTTTGGGTAATCCAAGAGAGTAGCAACAAGGCGGCGAAGTTCAAGCGCTCTCAACTCATCTGTTACAAAAACGAAAGATTTTAACCAGCCAGTACTCTTGTTACAAGAAAACTGTTAGTTGAGAGAGGACCCTCGCTACGCGAGATTTCTCGGAACCCCCAGTTTTGGCACAGAGGCAGGCCCCCCAATCTTCGGTGCCTCTTGAACATCCGTCTAATTTGCGGACCACTGGCCGAGAGGTAATAGGAGGGTACGGTAATAGGAACAGACCATGCGGCAGTCCCCGGTGCAAATTTTGAGAATGCAATGATAACGCTAAGTCATATCCGCCTCCCAACATCGGATTATTAACCATTTACAACCCCCCAACCTTGACTGCAACGCCAGCAATGTCATTTATCTATTCCTTCGCAACATCTGTGATAACGCCGTCTATGTGGGGGAAACGGGCAGTAAGTTTCGGTTGAGATTCAACAACCATACAAAACAAATCGATCGAGGACAATGCAGTCGGGTTTCCTGTCGCTGAACACTACAGTTAGCACACCACACGCTGGACAACTGAACTGTGTGTATTTTGGCCACCAACTCCACACGACGACGTGACCAACGCAAGCGCAGCGAAATTAAGTGGACCCGTAAAGTAAAGGCCAATACGACTGGTCTTAACAAAGATCTGGGACCACTGAGTCGATACAACATTGACTATCTTCACTGAAGCGTCCCTAGCAGCACCGTTGCTACGTGTCGGTTATTGGATTTTGTAGGCTATCGAAGTACGTCCGTGTTCTTGTACATTCTATTACACGATTTTGCTGAAGAAGGTTCCAGGGAACCGAAAATTTCAAATATAATCAAAATTATATAATATATAATAATAAAATGTGTATATATGTATATATTTATATATGATTGTTATGAATAACATTTCATCACCATTGCAATATTATTTATTGTTATAGCTTACTGGTACAGAGACTGTTGTGCATAACTTGTCTCAATTTCAACTCACCATTTATCAGAATTGATATTTAACCGGTCACAAAATTGGTTTCAGCAATGAAGTTCTTGACAGTTACTTTAAGACAAACATCGTTATGGTTTATTAAAAGTACACGCAACTGTATTACTACCTGCAAACGCAGTCACTGCTGATGCAGCTACAATTTTTTTGTTCTACACGAGGCTCGTTTTGAGCGAGCGAACATGCTTCCTGACTGTGGTTGTTCGGAATCATCACAAAACTACACATGCATGACATGCAGTCAAATGTTTCGCTAAGCTGATGTTGACCGCAATCAACTGGATCCAAACACACGTACGTTTCAATGAACAGCCACCAGTGTGTGCTTACTGAAACACATAGTATGGCAACATTTAACCCCCCCACCCCCCCCCCCCCCCCAACAAAAAACAAGAACATATCATTCAGTTAGTGGACGTCAATGAAACCTGAAGGCCGATTGGTTTGTGCTTCACGCTTCGAAAATATCATTACCAAACTGTTAACAAAGTAATAGTATCTGGAAGTATTCAATAGCCAAACAGAAAGTTTGTACAATAGATCAATTCAGCAGTCAGTTGTAGACAGTATAAACCTCAATTTATAATTGGTTATACACATGAATGTTCATCATCTGCTCGACGCCTTTTTCTGGCTGTGTGCAACTGGTAACACCCTTGCCCTATTACCCCTGGTAGCTTGGTAGCAATTATGGGAACCCTGCAGGCAACTGCTGCTATTGCCGCAGTGGTGGAGCAAGTCATAGTCAGATAACCCCTCCCTCACGCACCCAACCCATCTGAGAAAAAAATATTTACAATTACCACATTTTTTCCGACTTTTTTCTTTTGCGCAAGTCTCCGCCACACCTAAATAAGCTGGTTAAATGTCCAAACAACACATGTGCATACAACTATAAATACACCTCTCACTGGGTATCGTTACCCAATGATGTGTAGAAACAGTTGGAGGAAGCCGTTGCTAATAAGCAATTAGTTGATAATGGGGTTATCAGTGCCATAATTACTTAAAATTCTATCAACATAATAGTAAGTTGAACACCATTTGGAATAACTTATTTTCGTCAGGAATGATCAGATAATCATCTAAGCAACAGACTTGGTAATTCGATTCCAGTTAGAAGTGAACTTTGGAGCGAAATAGCAGTCAATTATTCGATTTATTGGTGAAGGCAGATATAGCTGTAATAGGAAGTTAAAGCGTTTTCGTTAACTATGAAAGGCAAGAAGGATTAATGCATTACCATTACGCAACTATTGTGTGACAATTACATGATACAAAACACAATGCGCAAGATTGTTACATAGCATTGTGTTAATCTACACAATCAGGATGATGAGAGTTGTTATCACACAGCTATTCCACAGTTTACAAAACGGATTTGTTTGGTTCAAGGTTTTGCAAATGTTTTCTCTCGTTCCTCCTCAGACATGTCCCCCACCAGTTCATACGAATTACTCAGACTATTCGTCCACCCCATCTCCTGGTGGTTACCTTCACTGGAATTAATTGCACTAAGGATAACATCCGGCACAATTTCCGCTGTTGAACTGCCGCATCCACGTCAAGAATGTAAGCTAGAATAAGCTTACGATGTCGTCCATTTCAATCAGACGCTGTGTTGTTATTCATTAGCAAATCTAAACAGGTCGTGGTTTATAAACAGCGTCCACGACTCCATGATACTTCTCTCCAGAACCCTTCAGTCGTTCAGTAATGTTCAATTCCGCATAACTTTGGGGCAATTATTTTCATACACTACTGTACCCGTTATTTGTGAATACCCTTTTTCTTCTTTCCTTTTCTCTTCATTGAACCGATTATCTGTAATGGTTCCGGTTATGCCAAGCGTTCCGGCCGTAGTTTTCAGGATTAATAATTGCCTGGTTCGTCACAGTCCTCTCTAGGTCTATCAAAGTGTGTTCCGAGAAAGCAGAATGTGCCAAAGCACTTTGTCGTCAACTGGTCAGAAGGGTATAACCTGTGATTACCCTTCAGTTTTTTTTCCTAAGTCCATTCCGCGGAAAGCGAGGCCGAACTTGGCCAAATAGTGTTAAAGCGCTCTCGGTTTATGAACATTCTGAAAACTTCCTGGTCGGATCGACCGAAATCGATCAATTGGGCATCTACAGCAAGGGTCACATTTTTTTTTACCATAATTCGATTCAAACTAATCATTTCTTTTCCGAATGAACAGAATCTAGTAAAAAATTGACTCGATTTTTGTTCATTCTGACCAGGGATGTTTCAGTAGTGACGGCTTAGACAGGCCCTAAAACTGTATATTGAAATGAGCAAGCCTTCGTATTATAAGCTCTCCGGGGTTCATGTACCATTCCACACTACATTATGTACTATTGTTGCGTACATATTGTTGTATGATTTGTTCTTATGGACCAAATGAATATCAACTATACTACACCGCCAACTCTAAGGTCCGGCTGCCGAGCCCGGACAAATCAGTTTTATCACACTACCTGTCACTCACTGAAAGATTATATTGGTCGACAACACTGGCTTGGGCAATTACCCTTTCCTTCCGAAAATAAACAAAATACGTCCAAAGGTTGGACAGTCACTATTGGCAAATAGGATACACCGCAAGCAGGAAATGACCGTGCCTGTAATTCTGCGAGTGGTATTAGGCCTACTTACATAAGTGCCTCGATTCATTTGGTTTATAACGTGAACACTATCTCAATATGAACCTGTTGTATTCCCAAATGTGTTGCCTGACTTGGAGGGTTTTTTTAGCTGTAACAAGGGTCACTTACAATTCTACTTGGATCACGTTGAAGGGATTGCCCGTATTGCTGTATATGCGTTGTGGATACAGGAGCTCTCCGCAGGGATCACGGTGGGGGTGAGACACTGAAAGTTCTTTCTTGATTTAAGCTGGCATCAAAACCCTTCCCCCACGCTAGGAGAATGGTTGTTAAAAAATTACCGCAGCAAACCATTGTTTGAGCATTAATTCAACTTCAAAACTGCCTGTGTGTTTTTTCCGAAGTAATATCTCGCATTTCTAAAAATATCAAACAAAATGGCGTCATACTGTACACAATTGACAGTAGTCTAAATTGGTCTATTTCAGTTTTCAAGTGAATAGAAAACCGACTTGCAACTCTATATCCCGATTCTTTCGTGAGTCGAATTGATAAGGTCCCGCGTGTAATCCTGGGACAAAAATATTCGCAGTATTAATTAAGCTACTCATTAGCGATCCCTCGGATAGGAACAAAAGCAGGTACGCAAAGGGCGATCAATTCACAAAACAGTATATGCCATAGGCTTGATTTGGCTTATCATGGAATTTAATTAGGGCTCTCAAAAAAACATGGGCCGTATGATCGTGAATGAGCAAAACGGCGATTAACTCGCTTCTCTTTCGGACTCGTGCCTCAGATTGATAACAATTGCATGGGGGTAACAATTTTCACCCTGCTCCGGGAACTTTTTTTTTTTGTCCCCATTTCACGTCCCATCCGAAAAAAAGCGACCAGTAAACTCCGAGACCCGACCACTTCTTCGGAATCTGGATGAGCAAGTACAAGTTCAACGTGAATGATCACAGCGAAGACGAGACCTTGCAAAAACCGTTAACAAACCCCAGTGACCCCAGGGAGAAGTCCACTGACATTACAGCGGAACCGTAAAAGACCAAGAATCGCTCATCGCAACTGAAAGTACTGCCACCTAGGGAGAAACGTCCCGTGACTGCTAGAATTCAAACCCGAAATATTTGCTTGTAAAGTGTAAATACGACCAACTGACCATGCTGTCGCTCTTATTCAGTTCATCCAAGCCATAGCAAAGACAAACACTCAGGAAAAACCTAGGTATGGGGGAAGCAGGGCATTGCGTGCGTGTTGTGGTCCGTCTGCAAAGAATATAGATTGGGAAAAGTGAAAAGGAGATCATATTGTTTAAAAATGTATCTATATACGTTCACGTTCTTTCCATAAGTTTACAGATGTGCGAAGAGTATACTGCACCTCACCCTGATAGGGTAATTTCAGATATAGTACAATTCACATAACCAGCTACGTGTAATTCTATAGTTCAGTGCTCCAAAGATGTCTTCCACTCACATTATGTCCTGTACGTGTGCACAATCCACAAGAGTACTGATGTAGGAAGCTTGCAACAAAATCAGTTGTGTCGGTTTACTATAACAAAGGCACCAGAAAACTAGAGCAGGGTAGAACTTATGTATAAAATGAAAATAAAATCGACAGTATCTTCGGAGTTTAGGTCAGGGTCTGCTATCATGAATATGATAACGATCGAAGGATCTGCATACAATATATAAGGCATATTGCATGACAACGGTAGTGTTAAGCTGCTAGTAGTAAGAATCCCCTTCTCAAGCGCGGACACCCCAATTATGTGGTGAGATTGTACATGTGTAATGTTATTCCCCAGTTGGGGCGGCGACCGATGATGAAAACAACATTTCCTTCGCATCGCAGCGTCACCGGCTTGGTTTCTTTGTAATGCAACAGCCTAATTGCCTGAATTAGGTGGTGCTACTGGTGATGTTTAATGGGTATTTCGTACTAAGGTACCGATTTGTGCATATGGATGTTTATGAATGGATGTTTTGATTATGACCGTTTTGTGGCTAAATTAAGGGTATATGCTTCAGTTTTTCTGTATCACCTAGATAATTGATTTTAGGTGCTGAAATGAAACAAATTACTCGAACGTAATAATTTCATGAACTCAATTCTGTAAAGGGGGACAAAATTGCAATTCACTTTGATTGCTTCGCACAACAGTTGTGTGCATTATGTGCCCTCTTCAATAAATTCCCAGTTACGAGCTACATATTGACTTGGGGATGATGGTCGTATACGAAGGTTCCTCGTGGAATAAATAAAGGGTGGTTTTAAACATGGCAATTTGGTGATAGTCAGAATTCCAGAGCTAAGGAAGAAGGTTCGCTAAATATTGAAACTGAAAAAAAAATCTTCTATTGAGATACTATTCGACCCAACAATAGGTTTTTTTTTCTTTGTAATTTGTTCCCATCCTTTCCAAATCTCCATATGTTGTTTGTTTTTTATCCTCCTTTCGAGCTTCCGAATTCATCAGACATGCACAAGCACTTATGATCTGGGTTCCGAGATAATATGGTCACTCAATGTGTATTTTATCACTCTTGAGGACGGTCTAAATGTTCCCCGTGTATAGACGGGAATGGGGACGATTTATGACGAGTTCTCTCCAGGAACTGATTTTATATACGGGTAATTGAAGGAAGGATAGAATTTCATAGCATATTGGGAGAAGAAACGAATCGAACCCTGGGACGACGAAACGTATGGAATACGGTACGTATGGTATGCGAACAGCTTTTGAGACACAAATTATGCCGAACAAAATTGCCCAGATTTCGTCCTTTATGGTAATAAAGTATTAAGAACATTCAATTAGGAACATTCCACCGAGGTCCAAATTGCTAAGGTTCGAAATGCCAACCTACGAATAACGGCCACCTTTTGGTATCCTCATTTATGAATTCATCCATATCAGTTGTAAGGCCCAGGTCGGACTATTTGATTTACTATTTGATTCAACGAAAGTGGCAAGAGAGGCAAAGAGTAAATATGGTCCATCAAAAGCCAATTTTCAACTCGATGAAAGTCTGTCGATACTCAGGAAAAAAGAGGGCGAGAAAACTGACATTCTCCAGTTTGACTACTAAAGTCGAGGACACCTCTCGTGGTTGAAATTCCGAAATGAAGATTACAAATGAAGATAATATTGCAATTATAATGATATGTTATAATGATTCGGACTGTGGGATTGAGTCGTGACTTTAATATAGTATGTTGGAGAACGAGTAATTAAAGTGAATACAACATAGATAAAATACGTATATGTTTTCCTGTCTGTTACCCTCTAAAAACATTATGGGTTAACTGACGACGAAAGTGGTCAAGGAGTTCAGAAGAACACAAGGTGAGGTGATTTTTTTTTTTACCTCGAAGGGGTCGAAATCTAAAATGAAACATGACCCAACTTCACCCCAGAAAAATTTGTGTGTCAGCTGTCATGTATGGTACAGGGTAAGCAAAGAAGAGCCACTTAGTCCATGAGTTCTAAATATACGGCCCGGAAGCTACCGGTGTAGTTCGGAACTGCAATTATGTAATTCTATAAATGTCGTAAAAATAGCATGTTCCCGTAGCAAGCGCCCAAGTGAACGGTCGGACGCAGATTTTGGAGAAGCGAAGGAAAGAAGGAATAGCGCCACAGACCTCGAAGAGTGTCAAAGAGTAGTGCACAGATGCATTTTGACTACTCCTTCTAATCGTAAAACTTTGGGGTGTTCAGCGTGTACCTTGAGTGTTTCGTATTACTTGGGCACTACCGAGATCGGATGGTCGTATTGTCAACAGATGGAGAGGTTCTGTTAACATTAACATTGCGGTCAAGGCAAAATAAGATAATTTCCCAACACGCCATTTTGTTGAAAGAACAGCCAAGGAATGGACCTTTTGTTCCCTGCCCCCACCTCACGCTACCCTAATTCTTGATCCTCTCGTTCCCACCAGCAGCCACTAATTAGTGAATTGCCAAGGCCCCGCTGAACAGACACACCCAAGCAACACAAACCAAGCCGCTAGTTCCACAACTTCAGATCCAAACCAACACCACACAACACCCAGACACACACACGCAACTACTCGATCCAATACCACCAATGCGCCAAACTCAAAAGACCCCACCTGAACTGACATACAAAATCCAGCAGAGACGCGCTGCAAAAAAACTTGACAAAAATCGAATATCAAAATATGATTCGGACATAAATGAACAGTTGTAGCAAAAAGAGAGAAACTTGGAAAAAATAAATAGCGGTATATTTAATGTAAATGCAGCCCCGAAACACTTCCAAAACGTACATAGATAATGTGGTACGACACGAGGGGATACATTGTGGAGACAGGACTCCCACGACATGTCTCATGATAGGTTCATTACGTGGTACTCCGGGGCTCGATGATGACCATTACTACCACACCCTATAATGGCCACTGATACTTCGAGTCTTGTATTTTACCACGCCTGAAAATGCACGAGATCGGGTTTCTGTTGGGTTTAGAGAGTTATACTATGATTATTAAGTTGTTCACGACCAATGCTTGAAGATATTAGAAAGGAGAAATCGTAAAAATCATTGGTTCACTACTGAATAGGAAATAATTGATCAGTTTACTGGATGTATACAAATTGCATGCAGCACATGGTTCTATTTCACGTTTACCCAGCTGTGCTATCCCGGCCCGTTTTGGTCAATTATGCGCTCGTATTCGTTACACCACAAATCTTCACTGTTCGAGCCTACTAGTACTTGATTACGACTTCAATTTGATCTTTCTCCCATTCACGTATCCATGACTAAATAGAGAAAAGTCTGTGTAAAGGTAAAGTTGCAAGTAATTAAAACCGCAGACGGAAAACAGACGGGTTCCCATCTGTCGTTCTTCAGTTGAACCCTAACGGACTGCCTGCGAAGGCGGCAACACTTTTTTGTTACTGAACAGATCACAAAGCCGGATATTGTGGAACATCGGATGAAATCCACGGTAAAAGAAGGTTGTTCGCCAAACCCACCAGCACAAGCATTTAGAGGAGCCTGGTTGTATATAGTTTGACCCGTGATAAAAGTGGAGAGAAGAGAGTAGCGGAGCGGCGTGTCTGATGACTTGGGTTCGCGGTGGCGGACCGGTTAGAGTGGGTTTCCGCTGCAATGCCCGACGGGTCCCTGGTTCAAACACCCCGGTGTCTTCGTCACGACACCACCTTCCACCCCGATTCTTTCGTGTAAGAGAATAGGTGCCGAGTGAAGATACATTCTCGTTGTCGAAAGGGGGACGTTAATGGAGATCCGGGAGCAGGAATCTCACCCCTACTCGTTATCAGGGCTCTAGAAAAGAGTAGTCGAGATTCGCCGGTGTCTTCCACACCCAAAACGGGAGCCTCTACAATTTTCGACTAAAAAAATTTCCTCAGGCAGATGAAGCCAATTCGGGTGGAAGCATATAATACGAGGCGTATAAAGTAAGTGAAGAGTGGAGTAGCCTGTATTCGCTTTTGAAAAAAACGGGATTCGATTGGCTGACCCTACGGAAAAGCATCTGATCTTTGCAGATATTCATTAGACCAGTTACAGAGTGTACCAAAATCATAAAGAAATAGGCTATCCTGTTGAGAAGTAAAATATACATGACCCTGTCAGTGTTTAACCCATTCTCATATACACTCAGGAAACTAGTTCCTGTGATGTCGAAAATCATCAGAAACTTATCTTTGCAGCTCAAATTACCAATTACTTGGAGTAGCCCATTCAGAACTGTCATATAGCAATCCATCATTACGGCTGCTGCTACAGCAATTCAGGTGTTCCTGATATAATAAGTTCTAAAACCTGTATTTCGCCAATAATTTTAAAAGCAAGCCTGCGACCTAGTACGACAATAATACCTACGACAAGGGTCGTATAGGGTGAGGTTAAATTCTTCCTCCTGTAAATAAACCATTTCCTCAATTTGATGTAGTACTAGAAGTAAAGCGTCATCACATGTATTGTGCTACATTGGGGTGACGTGGGCATCGGCGCCAGAGGGCTTATTCACTGCTAGTCCATAAAGGGTATGTGTATCCATTATGATAATTTTATTGACACAAGTCAGTTGGTGAAAGAAGTGCTTCTTTAACAGGTAATCGTCCAGTGTAGTTAGGATGATAAAGGTACCTCCCAAATAGAAAGGGAAGTCCGCCCGCTGAATGCCCGCAGTTCGCTTTAAATATTGCTTCTCTAATTGTGTTCAGTCGTTCAAAATCCCTGGCACCTGGCATGCCTTCGGTTGGACCGTGTGTGGTGGTGAGGTGCGGCGGAACTGTCCGTTTCCGCCGAAATAACTTAACGGCGATCCGTTCATCGTCCAGACACTTGCCAGCGTCTTGGATGTTCTATTCACAACCATATTTGTGCGAAAATAATTATATTGGCCCGACATGGTGTCATTGTTCTGCTCCAGCCCACCTGATCCGTCTCATGGAACACTAAAACTGTTACAAATAGAAGAGAGAGGACTGTGATGTTTGCAATTCCGCACATAGCTGTTAGAGTGATTTATCATTCCGCGAGCACGTAGATTAATTTTGAAGCAGTGGTTAGGTCGCCCACTGGCTCAGACATCTGTCGTGGACAATTCGACTCACGTTATCATGACATAAATGATGACGAAAAGTCTTGTAAAATGTAAGTTGCAAGTAATTAAAACCAGACGGAAAACATGCCGGGTTCCCATCTGTCGTTCTTCAATGTTGAACCCTAACGAATGACCTGGAAGGTTCCAACACTTTTTTTTTTACCGAGACAGATCAAAGCCGGTATTTGGGGAAACCTCGGATGAAATTCCACGGTAAAAGAAGGTTAGCCAACCACATCACAAGCATTTCGAGGGCCCGGTGTATATAATATTAGTTTGACCCGTGATAAAAGTGGAGTAGGCGGAGCGGGACGGTGGCAGGAACAGGGTAGAGTGTCCGCCTTGCAAAGCCCGATGGTCCCTGGTTCAAACCCCTGGTGTCGTCACAGACAACCCCTTCACCCGCTTCTTTTCGTGTAAAGCGATAGGCTGCCACGAGTGAAGCTACATTCTCTTCTGTCGAATGGGGAACGTAAATGGCGATCCCGGGAAGAGGGAATTCTCACCACTACCTCGTACTCAGGGCACTCTTCGAAAAGAGTAGGCGAATTCGCCAGGTCTTACAACCCAAAATGGAGCCTATACAATTTTTCGACTAAAAATTTCCTCAGTCAGCTGCAAGCCATTCGGGTGGAAGAAGAACAGAGGCGTATAGTACGTGAAGGGGCGTAGCCTGTATTCGTTGTGAAAAAGAAATGGATTCGATTGGCTGACCCTACGGAAAAAGAATCTGATCTTGCAGATATTCATTAGACCATTTACAGACTGTAACAATAACTGCATAACAGAAATAGGCTATTCCTGCGTGAGAAGTAAAATATACATGACCCTGTCAGTGTTTAACCCATTCTCATATACACTTGAAACTAGTTAGGCCTGTGATGTCGAAAATCATCACAACTTCTTCTTTGCAGCTCCAAATTTACCAATTACTTGGCGAGCCATTCAGAAACTGTATATAGCCAATCCAATCATTACGGCTCACAGGCATTCCGTTGTCTGCTATATTAAGTTCAAAACTGTATTCGCAATAATTTTTGAAAAAAAAAAGCAGCCTGGCGACCTAGCTTCAAGCAATAACCTACGACAAGGGTCGTATCGGGGTGAGGTTAAAGTCTCCTCTGGAAATAAACCATTCCTCAATTTGATGTTTTAAGGACTAGAAGTAAAGCGTCATCACATGTATTGTGCTACATTGGGGTGAGTGGGCATCGCGCAGAGCTTATTCACTGCTAGTCCATAAAGGGTTATTTTGTATCCATTATGATAATTTATTGACACAAGTCAGTTGTTGAAAAGAGTGCTTCTTAACAGGGAGTAAATCGGCCAGTGTTCGTTAGGATTAGAAAGGTTACCTCTCCAAATAGAAAAGGAAGTCCGCTCTGACGGCCCGCAGATTCGCTTTTATATGCTTCTCTAATTGTGTTCAGTAGTCAAAATTTCCCTGGGCACCTGGCAGGCTCAGGTGACCGTGTGTGGTGGTGAGGTGCGGCGGAACGTCTGTTCAGCCGAAATAACTTACGCGGATCGATTCATCGGTCAGACATTTCAATGCGTCTTGGATGGTCTATATCTACCACCCTTATTTTGTGGACATAAATTATATTGGAGACATGGTGTCATGTTCTGCTCCAGCCACCTGATCCGTTTCATGGTAACACTAAAAATGTTAACAAATAGAAGAGTAGTGATGCTGATGTTTGCAATCTCAACATAGCTGTTAGGAGTGATTTTATTCAGATAGCACGTAGATTACTTTTTGAAGCAGTGGTTAGGTCGCCCACTGGCATAGACATGTCGTTATTAATCAGACTCAACCTGTTTTTAATTGAAACGCAATGCATAATGTTTGTGTCGACAACAACTCATGATCGGACGTGCATCCGTATTACTGGGAAAACAGTCATATCAAATTGTGCAACGTTTTGAGGCTCATGTAGCCATCTTCCGCCAGAAGGTAACATCTTACGGATGATCTAGAGAAAGTGCCAACCAGATGCAACCAGTCTGGGAGGACTGTTGATCCGTAGAAGATACGCGAGGGGCGGCTTATGGTTTGACGTAATACTCATATTTTAGTCACATTTAAGGTTCACCTGATTCGGCGAATACATTATCTGTGCTGCTGTACTCGTACAGAAGCAAAGCTATTTATAAACCGATCCATGTACAAAAAACACTTCAGTTGTTAAAACTGAACTCGAAGTAGTAGATAGTAGATAGAAGTAAAGTAGTAGTAGTAGTTGTAGTAGAGCGTGCAGAAGTAAGTAGTGCTGGATAGGATTAAGTAGTCCGTTTAGATTGTAGTACAAAATTATTATTATTATTATCATGTATTATTATTATTATATTCATTTGATTTTATATTATTATTATTATTATTATTATTATTATATTATTTTATTATTATTATTATTAATTATGATTGTTTCTTGTTCAACAGAGACAAAACAATCGACAACTCATCGACCCCGCTTGTGCTAATTCTTCTTCTAGTATCCTCATAATTGACCATACCTTAATTAACAATTATATGAGTTTATAAATCAAAATTGAGTTAATCGAAAATTACATATTTACTCATCTGAAAAGTGTTATGTGAAGTTTGGATAAAGCTGTTATGAATTTCGAGATTCCAAATTAATTCTATTAACCGAGGACACCAAACTTTCCACGTAAGACGATATTGTTTATAAGAAGCCAGAGTTTGTTAACCTAATATGCTACTGAAGTGGAATCGAGAATTTCTCGACGTATATCTCTAATTACCGGCGATTTTTAAATACCGTGGAAAGGAAATCTGCTAGTTTCCTCATTATTGAACTGTAAGAGGCGTTTGTCACGCAGAATAGTAATTATATGGAAATTAGAGAAATCGGAGTTTAATTTCACGCATTACAGTCATTCAATAAAGCTGTGGAACCGCCATCTGTCATTCACTTATGGGCATTGAAAAACAAAATGCAGATAAGATGTTAGATGATAATGATGATTATGACGATGAACGAACTCTCACTATCATAGCGTTTATCACCATATAGGGACTCTTCAATTATCCGCGGCCTTCTCATCCGTGGATATTAGCTTCTTCATCCTGAACTTCTTGGTCGGGGGCCGGTGTTTTTTCCAGTTAGACACCAGACTTTTCAAAGCAGCACCGCCATTTTATTAGTTTAGTTGTTATTTATTGTGGTTGTTCTCGTGGTCTCGGAAGTCACTTATCCAGTCGCTCTATGTGTCCCCCTCCTGAAAGTTTTCGTTTTCCCTTTATTGAACATGAGTTCAATATCATTATCTCTTCGATCCGCAAGAGCTAGACGATATTTCAGATGCCATTTCCGCCTATATCAACTGTTGCTGGTCACCCCCACGGTTACTATTGTACCAAGTGGGGTGGGTGAGTGGATTCATCGAGAGATACTGTTTTTGGTACATAACCCATTCGTGCTAGTGGGTCCGAGCATGAGAGTGCAGTAAAGGAGGTGCCCGTCCGTTTGTGCAGGGGCTGCGATCTGTGTCAAATATTGGGGAGTAGGGGGGGGGAATACATATGAGGTTGGTCACATCTAAGCGGAGCGCCACACCATTGGCTGGCGCGTATCACATACAAGATAATTTCTCGTTTTACAGAGCCCCCAAATTGGCAAGGAAACAACCACTTTCCGGACCATAGGGAATAAGAAACAACCTAAAATTGGCAATCAATTCTCGATTTTTTTTCAAGAATTTTTTTGAAGAAACTGATCCAATGGTTATTCCGTACATTCGGTCATGCCCATCGGTTGCCCCCTGATGCAGAAACGGGGCACTTTCCGATCCGATGGCAGTACGCAGTCCCCTAAATTTGCAATATTTTTCAGAAATTATAATCTCAAAAACTTCTGATGGACATGTTCGAGTGTTTATTCCTAACAATTCGGGCACATCAGTGGCGGCGTAGGGTACCAGGAAAATTCTCGTTTTAATACCCCGCCCCCCCCCCTCCAATTGCAGGAAACGGCACCCCCTGTACGTATGTGCAATTATCACCACCCAAAAACTGGCATAAATTGCATAAAAAATTATATTGCGGAACGTCTCGAAGGACTGATCGATTGGTTAAGTCCTTACAGTACGGGCCACCATCAGTGGACGCGTAGGGTACAAGGAAATTTTGAGACTTACGAACCCCCCAGATTGCCGGAAACGGGACTTCCCGGGTCTCGTGACAGTAAGCAACATCCCGAATTGGACATAATTTCCGACATTTTATATCTCAGAACGCTCTTAAGACTGATCTGTTTTTCTTCATTACAATTCGCGCCACCAACAGGTTATGCGTGCGTACAAGACGGGTCTTACAGCCCCCCGCCCCCCCCTTCCCCGAACTCAGATTTGCAGAGAGCGCCCTCCTGGGGCTTATGGCCGTAAGCATAATCACTGAAATTGACAATAAATTTCTGAAACACTGATCGATGTTTACTTCTTACAATTACTTCAATCGTGGCCTCCATTCCTAGCCCCTATTTTAGAGGTCTTTTTTTCCATCGCTCGACCCTTTCCATTGGTTGGGTTACCCCCGCATCTTAAAAATTTTGTTGAACATCACTGTCATGGGAAACTGTATGCACTTTTCGGCGGGCATTTGATTAAGGAATTGAGCCAGTCAGCAGTAACTTCGGGTCATTTGTTCAATTTGTTTCCGTCCAAATTTTCGTTCAAAATGTTCATGGTCCTCAGAATTGTTCCGCACCGCATCGCGCCTTTATAGTGTCATGCGTCAATCACGTGAACCTCAATGCATAGTGATGTGAACATCCCTGCCGCTATTGTTTTTCGTTGCATATAGCTTCCATATTCTATTAAAAAAACAGCACGTATACACGCTGCAAGCCAGCAGTCTGAACAAAGGATCAGAAGTGAGACTAAACTCTAGCTATGGGTTGTGTGTTAAGAAAATGGCAAGTGGTTTCCATATTATTGTGTAGGGAGGGGTGCACATGAACCCTGTCTCAAACCAAAATCTCCTTGTGGCATACCCATATGTTCACCTCAGTTGAAGATGACCGCCTATTCTCTCAATTTAGTATGTTGTCGCGATCCACTTTTTTTTTTAAAATTTCGTGACAGATCTGACTAAACTGTGCTATTCTCGACTGAAAAATCATTTTATCCGCTGAAATTCCTATTTGGCCTTCCATAGATTGCCTACTTTTCCCCCATAAGCAGACACAACAATTGCGAGAAGCTATTTCGAAAAAGTCTATGGGCCTACTGTATTAAACATGTACGGCAAAAGACAAATACAGGGCCGCAGCGCGAATTTTTTTTGCTTTTCGGCTCTCTCCACATAAATTTAAGCAATCTGATAAGAAATATGAGTTAGACCCTTGTTTTATGCAGTACTATCCATACGCTATAGGATTTCTCACCAGCCCGCAAAATACTGGGGGGACTTTTGATATTATGTCACCCCCACCAAAAATACTGGTGTGGAATTCCCCCCGTCCCCCTACCCCCCTCCCCCCCCCCCCCCCCAGTGATCGCCGCCCAGCGTGTGTGGTGCGTTAGTGTCGCGTGTGCGCATTTTACGTGTGCGTTAGCCGTGGCCCGTCTGATTCCTTTTCGAAATATACCATCCTCGAGATGGAAAGATTGGACGCGTTCAAATTTACACAAGTTAAATTAATCCCTCCAACACGCACGTTTCCCTCCTCACAAATTAGACGGAGAAATCAAATTCGTTTTAATTAGAGAAATAAGTGCCATTTTGGGCACTTTCCTTTCCATCTCCACTTTCATTTACAGACATTTGGTCATTACAAACACAACCAAGTGATAGTGCTATTGTGTAATCAGTCACACTGCCCCTTTGATTGGAGGATTGATGATTTTCCACTATTTTCGAGATAATTTGGAGTTTGAATGACTTTTGAAGTTTTACAGAACGTTGAAATCCATCTGAAATCAAATCTATACTGGTCGAACGAAATGATAATTGGATTTCACAGATTTATCATGAGCTCTCACAAGTCGGGAGAATCGCCTACGTCTCCTGTTTGTCTGGTATTGTGGGTTGGTCCCTGTATACACACTTCGTACTCTCCCCCACATCTGCCTATAGGTTTCATTGAACATTGTTCAATCTGCCGTGTTTATTACTGGAGTTGGACTGCGGAGTTATTATTATATTATTATTAGTATTATTATTATTATTTTATCATTTGTATTGTAATATTAGTATAGTATTAGTATTAGTAGTATTAGTAGTAGAAGTAGTAAGTAGCTTCATGGAAAATACTTTTCTCCTTTCGAAAAAAATTTGAACATCCGCTTCATTGACTTGGTGGAACAAACCGTTAATAGGTCCTTTCAAAGGAGTGCATAGTCTAGTCATTGCGATATGTGCGAGGCTTGCTTTTTTCTTCCCGTTTGATGGGACGAGTTCTTGTTATGGATGTTCAGTATGAGGACATGGTGATGTTTTGATACCTCTAACCCCGGCCTCAAACCCACACAGGATCCGTGTCGTATGCTGCTTGATGCATTGTTTTACTTGAGATTACAATATAAACTTAACTACCGATCTCAAATATTATTAGGACCGATGGGGATACTTCGGGTTGGGAAATATAAATAATCCTATCAGCCAACCAATCCCAAATATTACCCTTGTTCTCATCATTTTCCACATAGCAATTAATTAATGGACCCTGGACGGATTAACGAGGAAGGTCATTCAATCGGGGGAAGCTGATAATCTACGTTGCGTTATTATTTCTTGTTCTGCCTGATGAGGGCGAATATTGCATCCTAATAGGATGAAAAAGCTACCAATTCTGTGAATCACGCTGGACATACAGTACGTAATGCCCCGTTATGCAGTTGAGGGACAATTCTTACTCACACAGGTATGTATGTATGCATGCATGCACCCAATAAAGACAATTATGTTCATAGATGAATACACTAATGAGTAAAGTTATAGTGGGCCTATTAGGCTCTTTCACAGAATTGAATGCATGTATGGTGCTACAAGATCCAGCCTGATCGCAAACGTGGTCGTTGCCTTTGGAAATGTACGTTGCAGTAAATTATTTCAATTTTCCAGTTCGTGGATCTATGACAGCAAATTGATCAACAAAATATTTGTATTGAACATTCTATTTCTCCTTTCCAGTCCGTTCAATAATTTTTGCAAAATTATATAGTAGAGCATCGCACCAAAGGTTATTCATAGCAATGAAGGAGGTTTAAAAGAACAACGGAGGCATGTACAATTAGACATCGATTATCGTTCGGAAGTTAGGTTTAGGGCGATAATATGTGTCATCCTCCCAGTCCCCCACCCTCCGCTATCGTAAAATGCTGATCATCATGATTGGGTAACGAAATATAAACGATTTATACTCCTCACACTTACTCAAAACATCTCACCAATCGTTAACAACACATACACAACAATCACTGCTAAAGGAAGGGAGTTTTATAATATATATCCTATAAATGTATATGCTCCAAAAACTGCCTTGGATGGCGATTCAAATTAATTGGAACCTGGAGAAGTAAGGCAGAGGGGAGTAAGACACCGACAGTATGCGGCCAGACCAGTCTGCTGGGGTTCGACAAGTCAGGAGGATTTGAATAGGATAGAGAGGGCAGTTGTGGGATCTTCAACTGTACCCCTCTGGCTTCGTTCCATTATAAAATCAAGGCGCCTCTTGAACATGTCAATGCATATTGAACACACTTTATGACCTTCAGAGATTCTGAATTTAACCCTAGTATTCCCCAACCAGGAGTAGATTACGACAAACTTTCATACAAAATAGTAGACCATTTCCATCATAGGTTTCATGAAAATCAAGCCAACTTTGCAAAATCGCACAATTCATGCACAGCCTGGGTAGACAGCCAACAAAGAAGAGGGGGGGACACACGACAAAGTGACCATTATCTCTCACCTCGAACACAGTTCAAGCTAGACAAAAATTAACCTTAGTCTATTTCTACCAAACAACTATCTCAAAACACATTATTCAATAGCGTCGGTTGTAACTCACCTCCTCTGTATAGAATGTATCTGTTTCAATACTCCGGCATCAATTACATAACTAATGTGCATGTGTTTAACGTTGGATTTATTCGAACAATTCACCCAACTAGGTTATCATTATATATAACGGTGTGACAAACAGATTAGGAAATAGTATAAATTTTGTCCAATTCCACTCGACCTTGTATAGAGTCACTGATTCCTCCAGGAAGCATCTATGGCCCCTGGAATTCGAGGAAAATCGTGACACAAGACGAAAATGTCTCAGAAGCCACCTGTCAAAATAATCCAATTACGCCGATGGAGAGAATGAGTAAATATTAAGTGAGTTGGAGGAATTTAACCATACGTCCATACCTGGAGATCATCATTAACCTGTTAGTATGACAAAAAAATTCATGCAGTCACAGCCATGGGCGGCGATTATCGGGGGGCAGGGGGCGGCGTCCCCCAATATTTCGGTTAAGGGGACGAAATGCATTGCGTCCGTCCGAACCCAATATTTGAGCGCGACTGGTATTCCGATGCACTGTTATCGACCTATCAAGTAGCAACCGTGCGCGAAAGAGATAGTGACTAAATAATCAAGTTAATTCTGCTGCTCCATTTTCGAAATTATTACGCGCAGCAACCAAGCTGAACAGATCATTCAAAACCTAAATGAATAAATAGTCGCACACTACATATTTTAGCAAACATCTTACTAATCATTCAACTTGAATGCCTTCAGAAATACTGATACATAGGCCTACCCAGACGACGTTAATAAAAAATTAAAACGTATCTGATATTCTCAGAATAACTTGTGTGAAGAAACTGCTCTCTTTACCATATACCAATATTCGAAAAGAGTAGGCGGGAGATTGGCAATATGTATATATTATATATATATATATATATATATATTATATATATATATATAGATATATATATATATATTATATATATATATAATATATATATATATATAGATATATATATATATTATATATATAATATATATATATATATTATATATAGAAGATTCTGTACCAAACTCAGCATCCGGGACTCTTTCACCTTTCACTGTTGAAGCTATTCTCAACAATGACCCTGGCATTAAAATCAATAGAAAAGATCTTAAGAAACTCTTCCTATTTGCGACCCCCAAACTTACTTCCTGTTTGATGGGAAATATACGATCACTTGATGGGGTTGCTATGGGGTCACTTTTGGTCCTGTACTTGCCAACCTGTTATGGGTATTTGGAGAAACAATGGGAAACAATGGGATGGATGGTTTGCCAACACCCCCCTCCTGTTCCCTGGTGTATTATCGTAGGTATGTTGATGATGTTTTGTCTTTTCAGGAATGAAGAACAAGCTATAAGATTCCTTAGTAAAACAACACAAGTGCCTTTCCTAGATATTTTCGTATGTAATATGATCATTGCATCACGTCAATCTATTCATAAGCCCAGTTATCACTGGATTGCTAATTAACTTTTCCAGTTTTATTCCTTTTCTTACAAAACTGGTTTGGTCAGGTGTTTGGTAGACCGAACCCACAGAATAAATATTACCTGGATAGGATTTGACAAGACCTCAAACGCATTTTTCTACCCTTGTAGAAAGCAATTTCCCAGGACTATCTTATGGACAAAATTGTTAAATATTATTATCACCAGTAAGGTGGGGCCACTTGAGAATACCACAACTCCACTGTTCGCTATTTCAAAATTCCCTTTTTGGGAAACACCCGCTAAACATGCCCATCTAAACTTGGAGATTTGATTCGTGTTTACTGCAATGACGTTGATGTTAAACTCATCTTCACCTGTTTTAAAATAGGTAATATGCACAGTGCTATGGTGTTCGATCCCATGTAGTCTATAAGTTCAATTGTGCAAACTGTAATGTTTGTTATATTGTTGGAACCCATCGCCATTTGACCACTAAGATACACGAACACCTACACAGGGACAAAGCCTCGCAAATTTACAAGCACATCAGTAGTTGCCCCACTTTGCATGTCAGTTGCTCCCGAATGCTTCGTATAATAGATTCATCTGCTCCCACCAAAAATGCAACTAGACTAAAGAAAAGCATTCGCATAATTTCTCAAAAACCTAGTTTAAATAAGCAAATCGAGTTTCCCCTATTGGAACTCGTTAGCTGATCGATTTCCACTTTGCTATCCGTTGGGTAGTGTGTAACTCGTTCTGCTTTCGTAATTTCGCCGCAATAGGAAGTTAAGTATTTATCATTATATCGTACACCTGAAGATGGAAGATGTGCCTTTCGAAACTTTGTTTTGTAATATATATATATATCTATATATATATATATATAGATATATATATATATATATTATATATATATATATATATATATATATATATATATATATATATATATATAGATATATATATATATATATATATATAGATATATGTATGTTATATATGTATGCATGTATTCATGTATGCATATTAGATAGAGTATTCTAATTGCCAGATTTGAAACTGTTAACGATGCTCTTTATCTCAAGCCATCCTATGGGTAAACGGAAATCCTTATTTCTCTCTCACGTTGGTTTAACACGATTTTATTACTCGCAGCGATTGACGATTTATTACCCTGTAATATATAATTACTAAATCCTCACAGTGTTCGCAGGATCTGTGGTTAATTGAGGGCGCTATCAAAAAGAGGATACGGGTGGAGTGCCTAACAATCAGTGGAACGTAGGCTTCCCACCTCGGGAGATGGGAGACTTTGAAAATGTTACTCAGCACTATGGATTAGAGCAGAGGACAACGAGGGGTAGCATGTCTGCATGTAGATTACCACGCCCACATCAGTTTGCGCTGGAGGCATTGCCTCACTTCATTCTCAGAAAGTGCAGTGTTAAGGTCGGCTATCTTGCCGGGAGAGTGATGAATAGGTACATTCATATAAAAAAAAATGAGTAGGTAATGACTGTTCATAATTCAAACTAAATATATGTGTCAAAGGTCAGTTAGATATGCTAGATTCAGATTATATCGAGGTTCTCCTCGATGAGATGGCGATACAGTAGGGTGGGGAGGCAATTCAGTGCTCCACTAGAATGTGGAATGATATCAAACTAGAAGGAGTCTCAAAATTGAGCGTGCGTATACATAATATTTGATGCAACAAACGACAGAACAGTTTATAGAACTCCATGAGAGATTGACTGAGGGTACTTGTACACGTGTAGTACCTTGACGTGATTGACTTCCTGTAGTGTCAGTATGTGTTATGAAAACTAGGTGAAAACTGATTGCCAGCCTTGAGTTAATCCCGTCTGTAAGCCCATGTGATTTTCATTTTCTGTAGTAGGAATGGAAATCCGCAACCCTAACTACTACCCATAGGTCTCCAACAGTTGGACTCGCCAGTACACGCCTTAGAGGCAGCCATTTCGAAGCCAAATACGTTTATTGGCACTTGTGGGAAAAACACCTACGTCAGGGCTGAGAAATACGAAACTGGGCACTCACTATTGTCTTGATTTAGTATGCATACTCTAGAAGGTGAAGTACCTGGCCAGCTTCGTACTTTTCCTTGCTTATTGAGTTGATCAACCAGTTTAATGTTTTTATATGTCAATATCTTCAGTTGCCTCAAGTGTTTCGCGTCCTTGAACACGTCTGAATGATAATCGGATCCTCCTCTTATAGTCTGCACTCGATCGTAATTGTGATTTGGCGCCACCTGTACCTGCGTAAAATAGCATACGTATCTCATTAGCGTGTGGGGCTGTAGCCGCTTGTCACTTGAGGCGGACGAAAAAGTAAAATAAACGTGGTCAGCTGTTGAAGCCTCACTTCGCCAAATCATGACCATGACGGATCTCCTCATTTAACGCAGTGAATTAAAGTGAAGATTAAAACATATTTTTGATATTTGTCGATAATTCAGTGATCAGTATTGATTACACGGATTTACTCTGTATAAACAGATGAGGCACAAACTCTGTGGAAATTTCCTGCCCTGTAATCCAAAAGTTGGCCCGGACTCTTAATATCAATTAGAATATCGCACATAAAAAACCAGGAAATGACAATCATGACGTTCATGGATAAGTGCCCAGAAACACGACGCAGCTCACCAACTGTGAGTTTTAAAGTGCGCCGTCTTCTACCGACCGCTCTGAATGGAGAGTTGAATTATTAGTTAATGATATTTTTTTAAAATATTGTTTCATCTTTGCTTTTTATGTTAACCGAGCAATTATTTCGCCTCAATACCCAGGCTCTCGCTTTTCCCAGTGATGGTTGTTTTTAAGCACAACGACCTGTCTCTTACACCTACAAGGCGAAATGAACGATAAAACTCACTGTCCTCTCTTGACTTATTTCGTGAAAATCTGGGGCTTGGGATCCGCGCTCGCAATATATTTTCTGAACCAGCGAAGTTCCCAGTTACCGAGTGGTTAGCGTAGTTGATAGCGTGTCAGCTTCCCACCCCTTCCCCCGGAGATCGGGGCTCGAATACCCGTCGGGTCATAACCGAAGACTTTGGACCGAAGACTGGGCGCTCTGCGTGGAAACTGGGACAGGCAATTCACATGTTGCCATCTACTTGTGGTTACCCCCCCCCCCCCACCATGGTTTAACCATAATAAATTTCCTCACGATTCATTTTGCCCAAAACAGAATCAATCAAGGGAGCGCATGCCTGGAAGGTACTTAGCTGCATTCACCACCCCGCTTCATCAATCATCCTCCTCTGAGCAAGTGACGATGCTGGAGCCTGTCCGCTTCCACCATACCGTTCCGCGGTACCCCCGCAGCTGCGCCAACCATGAGCTCCTATGAGCTACTTGGCCGCCCCCGCGAACGGCCCTATCCCAATGGTCTCGTGGAGAACACGTGGACGGGATCGTCCACCGGAGGCTCGCCATTGCACAAGGAAGCGCAATTTACGATCACGAATCAGGCAGCTAACCTTACCATCCCAGTCCTAATTTTGCACGGTATCCAAGAATACTGCGAAGTGGGGTAGCCGAGAAAGCATTCAGTCTCCGCCCCAGTTCAAAGGAGCATTCACGCCTCACCATTGCCTTCTGCGTTTCTTTCTTCAACCGCGCTCTTTCTTTCATGTGGATCATGGTGAGGTTTCCCCGTTAAAATGTCAGGCTGTGGATCGACCTCTGGGAAACTTACCTTGCCCCTACCGTGCCCATCTCAAACAGCCACAACACCCCCTCTGTTCCTACCACCCGCATGCCTCTCCTGCCTTTGCCTGCCACATGAATACTTAGTGTACGCGGACGCAACATGACCCGCTCCATTACCTCACTAGTCACGCTATATTGTATATGGGGAGGGCATCATGGATTCGAAATATATAATGGTTTCGTAGGCCTAGCTTTAAACGGCAAATAGGGCCGAGAACATCAATCAGAGGCTAAGTGCCATCCCCGGATACGTCACTACTGCCAATGCTTTTCATCCATCAAAACCCCGATGTTATCACTAACACCACTTTTCACGACACCTTCCCAATAATCCTGTGTTGGCGGTCCATACCTGTGCGAATTGCGCAAGTTTATCACTGCATTGCGAAATTTATAGCATCCGATAATTTTATTATATTATTTATAGTATTTTTTTATAATTGTATTTATATTCTATATTTTCAACTTGACGTCCGATGAAGTTATCGTATCGGATCGTATCGCACTAGTGTTAACCCCTGCTATGAGATAACACTTTTTAATTTGACGTATGGATAAATTTATCGTATGTATCGTATCGTAGTTTATCGGCCACGTGTGAACAACCCCAAACGGATGCGTCACCAGAACACGATGCAAAGGCCGCCGGTTCACTTTATACAATAAATGCTGGTATTTTGCAACTTGATATCAGAGAAATATCAGGTATATTCATAAATGAAGTTGAATAAATTCTTATTCATATCTTTTGAACAATTTGGGGGGGGGGGTAAGTTTTCAATTGAATCCCATTGTTAGTTCTTTTGTCACTAGGTTGGTAAAAATACATGTTTTGGATTGACATGTATTAAACATCATCAGTTACTCTCGTGACGTCACGGGGCACATTGGCGCAATAGCATAATGTATATATTCAAATAGCGCAATATCACGAATATCACAATGCGCTTCACAGAAAGAAAAAAACGAATTGCAAGAACAATGTGGAAAACACAGAACGAGAGTGAAGAAACAAAAGAAGCCACAAAGCTATAAGTGTGAAAAGGCCCTAATGAAGAGCAGTGTTTTAAGCCTTGATTTGGAAACATTCACACTGTCCGCTGACCTTGCAGAAATAGGGAGGCCATTGAATAAACGAGCAACAGCATGAGAAAAAGACATTTCACCATAGCTGACAAGAATAACAGGTACACGTAGTAAGGCTGGGTAGACGAACGAATATTAATAATATGGCTCGATCACGAAGCAAGACTGTACCGAGCACGAACTGAATGAGCGCCCTCTTTCTCTTAGCCTCAAAAAACGGACGGTACGGTATATGAGCACCATTGCTTCTATCGAGTAGGATAGATATATAGGCACATCAGAGGAGTTGCAAACGTAGCGTGATACGCAGATGGGCTACGGTAACCATGGTTTGATATCTAGTCTCAGGGGGGGGGGCTTGGTCATGGGCGGGACAATATACCCAAACTATAGTTGCGTTTTCCCCCTAATCTAGTTATAGATTCAATGATTCATACTCAAAATAATCTTACACGTTATTGATGAAACAGCAAAATCTTCCTTATCAGTTGTCGTTCTCAAATTAAAAACAATGGTCCATCCTTCTTTGAACGTGCCAATTCAAGGTCATCCACCGTTCAAGTGTCTCCACGTATATCTGATCCAGTGATATATTATAAGACAAAGTAAACAACTACTCGTGGTTGAAAATCAGAGGGCGTTTACTCAAAGGTCTTCAACCGACTAAGGATCTTATTTTATCCTTCCACGTTTTACAACATTAGTGCTATCATAACGTTTTTACACGCTTTACACCTTTTACACGCTTTTTAAACAACGCTTTTACACATATGGGTTTGTGTTTTCCGGTTTTCAAATTCCTGCTCCTGTTTTGTATTTATTGTTTCTACGTTTTTTCAATTGTCTTATATTTCGTATGTCATATATCTTATGCAAGCTGTACTTTCCACTTCTGGCTGAAATAAAAGTTATCTATCTATCTATCTATCTATCTATCTATCTATCTATCTTCTATTAACTATCTATCTATCTATCTATCTATCTATCTATCTATCTATCTATCTATCTATCTATCTATCTACCTATCTGACATAATGTGGATGTTGAGTGCAAGTTTCAAAGTACGGTTTTTTTTTTAGGGATGCCCCACTTCAACGAGGGAAGCGGCAACGCAATGGACATTTCCAGTGTTCGCTTAGTGCGGCCTATGTAGTGCATATCTGTGATTGCAGCAATTATGCCTTTCGCATAAACAATGCAGCACACACGATGTAACTAGCATTGAGTCTATAGCCTTCTCCTACTCGCAGTAAGTAAACATTGGCCCGAAGAGTGCAACAGTTGAAGATGTGTTTTATATATCTGCATGTAGTACCGTAAAGGTCCCACCTTACCTGCCCGGACCTGTGCCGAGATCTGTAGAACTGTAATAGCGACGAAGTAGCAAGCCGAGGTCTAAAACCGCCAATCCCTTCAGTCCATGGGTTTAAATTGGCCCAACCCTTCTTTGGGTTTGGGTTTGGATCTCAAAATTGCATTGCCTCCTGCAAATTTGAATAAGGTGAAGCAAGTTCAAGACAATAGATACGTCGTTTGACATTCTAATTAATGTATCCAGATCTCACCCTTGTCCTTTATCACAGAATTCTTATACAAAATCCCATGCATATTGCCTGACAATTATACAAATTATTTTAAAATCAATTATCCATTTAGGGAAGAACAAAAATCTCCCTTGGTTATCAAAGAAACATCAGCTTCTCGCGATACCTGCTCGGAAAAGACTGTGTCGTTGGTGTGACGACACGGCGAAACCCGCCCCACGGTATATCGGCCCTAGTGCTGTATTGACTTCCCGTTGTGAACGATCTACTGTAGTCCATATGAAATTGCGTCCACGACGGTTTTTCCGTCGTGACGTCATGTGACCGTCCCCGACGCTTCTCCCTTCCCTCGCTGATGTTTCCTGAATTATAATGAGACGCGGTCATTTTCCTTTATCACGGGACTTATTCATGATTTGGTAAATCGCAGAATTACTGTCATCACGCTAAATCATACGTCTGTCATCGCTAAATTCATGGGTAAACATTCTTGCTGTCATCACTAACTCACTTTTCCGTCTTTCGGGGCACTTCTAATTTCGTTAGAATTACTCAACTAATCGATGATCACACATCAGCATTTTCAGGCTGAGTGGGCAAGGAACTACCTCCCAGTAATTACTTAACTCCTTCATAAAAGTGATGCTAATCTTTTCTTCCAAAAGGCTGATTGAATTTTTTTTGTAATAGTCACCTATATTCGGCTTATCGTTTCTATAATACTCTATCACCCCATACTTTTCCGAATCGTCCACTGTTCACCCATTACGTAGTCCTTTCAGCACTGGCACCATGCTTCTTCTCTTTCCTTTTTCTCTTCGAACTCAGATTCTCTAGGCCTTATTCGTACAAACTTTTCTTACTGCAGCTTCATCTTGGTCCATTTCATATCATTTTGGGCGTAAACAGCATATTTCTTCTGATGCTTAGCGAGGAATGATAGATAACTAGAGCTGTAGAAATCTGTTGGTTATCCCTGTTGGATCACTGACCTTTGTATGGAGTGTACCACTCACCTGCTTATGGGTTCGTTCAAGAATCTCAAGTACACAAAACCTTCGTGTGTTTGCTTCGGTTCAGTTTATGCCCAGTCTATTGGGATGAGAAGCACTTATATTACTTACTTAGGTAATTACCCGCAATTATGTTCGACTATCTGAGAACATACGACCCTACAGGGGTGAAGCCCTGGGATTAGAGCTTACATCGCACTAAAAACCCTGATAAGTTCTGAGGGTAAATTCCTCGCCGGATAACTGGCACGGAGGTAGTTTAATCTCCACAGCTTTATTTTTCTTAATCAACTGCTCAGCAGTGGCAGGATCGTCTCTGTCGCCTCGACAGTATCGGTCCTGTAGCTGTTACGAAGGACACTACTGGGTCCTGTTCTGTCATGACTGATACAACTGTCTGTGGAAAAAGAGTGGCACCTCGGTGGATGGTGGGGCGGGGAAAAGAGCGATAATAGGCAGAGACGACAATAAAACAACCTTGAAAGGTTAACTAGCCACCTTTCCCGGGGTGGTTTGTAATCATTTCACAATCATTATGTATACCTGCACATTGTGTATTTTTTACAGAACCTTCACACAGTTTGTTGTGTAATTTTCTCACACAGTTTGCAACACCCTTAGGCGTGCTATTCTATCAGTGTCGTGTAGTAATTCAACACGTATTGTATGTCCTCGCCTCCAGCCTGCATCACTAGTCAGAAGGCATTTCGAATCAGTTTTGCATCCTCCTCACGTCATCTGGGTACATGCGTGGTAGTATTTCGCTGCCATCTAGCCCTCGCTTATGTCATTTCCCCTCCCCCCTCCTAGTTAGGCTGGCATACACAAATAAAACCTCTCCTAGACACTCTATACCTATTTGAAACTGTTTAAATGCCGACGCGATGACCGAATTCCAGTGCTTAGTTTAGTTTTAGTAATTTTTTTTTTTTGTTGAGGTAATATTTCCTCTATACGAATATACCTTGTCATTGACGCTACTCACACCAGTGTGGTAAGAGACGACTGAACAGGCGGAATGGAAAGCAGGCTGATGCACATAACAAATGTTTCAAATTATCAGCCTCCGCCCATTCACGTGCGCTAAGATAAGTTAAGTAATCTTATTGTATGCGCTATGCCTCATTGATAATGGTATTCTACCATGGATTTGTTTAATAGTTTATCTACTTTCAACTCCATATTCATTCAATGGGATGTTACGTGTGACTGCCGTACAATATTGACTCTTGCTGTCTTCTTCCCTACTCCACGTACGGGGTGGGTTACCACCATCATTAGATAGATATTCCGACTGTATTCTACGTATAGGATACGGCTCGGAACGCAGTGATATTATATTGGCAAATGGTATCGTGAAAATGAGCAGTGAGAGGTCAAAAATGCACTAAACTGAAAAAGGTGGTGAATCGATTCCCTATGTTCTTTTTTCCACACTTGTTTAATATTTTTGAACGACTGGCTGTTATTCTACTAGTATGGTCGTTTTTGCATTCTCTTTTTCGTGCGGGAGAATTGGTTTCTTGAGAGAATATCCCAGACTTGTACTGTGCTGGGAATGACCGTCTAACTAATTTTTTATCGGATGCTCCTGTCGATAATGTTTTTTGTATCTATTATATAATGTGACTACTCCTGAACAGCGAGATAATAAATCATGAATTATGTTTTCATACCCGTCTTTCCGAATTTATCATTTGATAAAACAATAAAACCGCCTTATATCGAACGTTGTAAAAGTCGTAAGGACTAAATCTAACCCATTGAATGGGATTACTGTGGTGTTGACAGGTTTTTGCAGCGCTACTTATTCTTACTGGAAGAATAGAACTTGAGAACTCAGAGTCATTTACTTAATAGTCGATACCGAGGTAAAGATAAGGCCGTCCAATCTCCAATTCCCCAATCCGTCACCAGTACCGTAGTGTATGTGCACAACCGTTGCTTGCTGCTCGGCGAGAACTAAGCCGTTAGGCAATTTTCAAGTTTTAGCGTGACTGTTTTTTGTTTTGAGATATTTGAAGAAATATGACGTCATGCGGACGATGCAAATGCTGCTATATCTGTTTCATTTAACAGTACATTCCAAACGATCATTCCAATTTTTGTTCGCAACCTTTGTATGACACTACTTCTATTTGACCCATATTACAGGGTACCCCCACTGTCCCGCAAGATCCCAATTGCCCTTCATTGGCGCCTACATCATATTGGACGGAACTTCACTCGGGGGTCTGGCTTCTATAGTTGAGTCCATTAACCTACATACATTTATTATTGTAGCTATAAGATAGGCTGCAGGCTATTACATGCCGTTACAGCGTATAATCTTTTAAACATTTGACGCTTCACAAGCGTGTCAACAATTAGTTTGCAGAATGACGATTTGCATAGTCACAGAGCTAATGGACTGTCACTTCAGATTCACATAATGGAATTGAAGCACCAGTGAACCTCAAACAGTCGAGACAACATGCGTAACCTTTGGAAAAAATAATCCCATGATGATATTCGAGGTCTCGTTCAACTGTTTAATGACATAATCCGGTTTGCATATATATGTAAATCATAAACGATAGTTGAACAACAGGCGGCATAGAAACTATAATGAATGGCGACGATTTTTTTCACGCAGGTTCATCCTCAATTCATAGACTTCAATCCATCAACTTCTATTTGTCCGTGTGTACATCAGAAGACGGCCGTGCTTGATGGTTTTTGTCACGGGGCGGTTAATGAAACTTTGCCTCACTCGAGACCAGGGCGTAATCAATAATGTAATCAATAACTATCCAAATATTCGTCCTGACATTTAACCAAGTGCCCCGTCGGTTTGGCGCAACAGCCCAACTTCCCACTTGATCGTACGGCATCACATACTTGTTTTCCGAAAGGCTGCACTCAACGGTTTATGGACAACTATGGTAATGGCGGGAGTTTAGGGAAGATTGGTCACTTGCCATTGTGTATTCCAGCTGGGAACTCCTATTCGCAACTCTATAAAGAAAGTCCCCCTAAGTATCCAAGCATGATTGCCTCACTGTCCCCCGGCAACCCCGGGTAAGGTGAAGATGTGTGCCTCGTAATAACCTGGAGCTTATATTGCTTCTGAAGGAATACCATCCACCTTATTAACCTACATTGCCATTGATATTAAGATGACTACTCTTTCTGAATGTGTTGGCCGCTGACCTAGCGGAAAACTTGGGTGACGATACTGAATTGCATTTAGGACTCACGGACGTATGCCTAATTTTTCAATGATTTTGACTCTTTTTCCATAAATTGGCATGAACTGATAAATCCAATAGGTCAATCCTGGTGAAATAATAGACAGAGAGGCAGAAAGGTTTGCAAAATCTGACCGAAGTGAAAAGCTCATGCCCCCTGTGATTTCCAACTGCAACGCCTCTCTCTAACTTTGAACGCCGTCGCCAACTGCCGCTGGTACTAACGGGTGTGTCTCGGAACCCGAGGACCATGAATACATTTTCAACCAATTGACTTGTGTTCAAGAACGCTGATCCAAATCAAATGTTTGATTTGACATATTGCATCTACACTAAGCCAGTAAACTATAGGTGGCATGTTAAATCTATAAGATATTCTAGATAACATTTTATTTTCGCTTTCATTAAGTGAGGGTTCATGATTTTGAATGCAGAATTTGGGACGGCCCCCTGTTTTCTCGTTTTACGGCTCATTTGGAGATGGAAACTAAATTATTAATAGCAGCAGGTACCTATGTAACTCACTTAGCCTAAATCCGCTACCGATCATAGAACAATTCTCCTAACATGCCGCTTCGAACCGAAGACCTACGGAACCATTTTCGAGTTGTAAATTCAGGGGCTTACTGCTTAGTATACACCAGGATATACTAGGCAAGTGAGAAACTCGTTAACATTCGACTACCGATCGTCCTCTACCTGTTCACGAAATCGCTAATACAAACCATCGAGTTTGATTCCAGCATTATGAAGTTTCACTGCGAGATTGACGAGTTCCCCAAAACGACATTCGTTATTCAGTTAGCCATGCACACGAGTCGGAGAGGAGACGCAACTACGAAGAATTTACTCGTTGAAACGAATGGCTGATTTGGTCGGTATGCCTTGATATGTGAACAGTTTTATTCAGACGTACCTTCAACAAAACGATAATGTTTTTGTATGTAATTTTCGTAAAAATTCACGGCTATGTGTAATGCAAATTAATACAATAGGAGTGGTACGGCCAACTCGTTGATTATCCATCAAAGAACACTAACCAAGTATCTCAAATACCTTTACTTCAGATTGATTACCGTCGAAATACAGCATAATAGCGAAGATCCATCATAATAGTAAGTAGTCCTATTTTTCAATATATTCGTTTAGCTGCCTTGTCAAAAGAGAGAATGGACAACTTTTATCAGGACTTCACGCCTAGACTATGACATTCTTAAAACGAGAGTCAACGTTGCAGCCAGAAATGAATTCGTTAGACATGCAAAAAACATTCTTGCCTGTGAAGATCATCCCCTTCATTCAGCTCTGACATCTATGTGCAAGAAGACAAAGTACAATTTAAGAAATCCTGCTATACTCCGAGCTTCAAGAATTACACTTTCAGAAATTCCCTTTCATCTTAGAGCTTCAACCTTCTTCATCATGGTACTTTTGGAGCCTTTGTTGTGATCCTTCATCATCTCAATAATATTACCTTCTCATGTAATGACTTGCCCCTTTTTTTTACATTTAAAATCAAATTATTAACTGTAATATTTTGTATTTTTACTTTTTAATGAATTGATCCTCTTGATAAATTTTCTGAAAATTTATACTGGAATAGAAGAACTGAAACTGCAACTGATAATTACCGCATTTCCGTAGTTCTGACTTGAAACAACTATAAATATTTAATTATCAAAATATGAAGAATGTATTAAGGAATAGTTATAGTATAGGTTAGTGATGAAGTGAACCGATGTTTGATCAATTGCACCTCTTTCTAACAAAATGGTTCGAGGAAGTGTCAAGGCCAAGGCACCCAACAACGATGTTTCCGTTGTTCTATTACATGATCTCCCCAATGAATTCAAGGGATTCCTTTTTCAGGTGTTTCAGTCATAGCGTTAAAAGACCTGACTTGCTATTCATGGAACCAAACTTTCGATATTCACATGTTCTCAACTTTGTATGATATAAAGTTCGATTTCTGTTCTCTAAATGGCGTCACCGAAGGAAATGTTACAAGCACAGTACACAACTTGAAATGAAAAAATATCATGTAGTAGCCCTATGAAAAATACGGCAAACCATAAACTGATAAAACACCTTTTTATCCGTAATAAGTAACAATCGAATACAGCTAAGTTAGCCTGGATATGTGTCAAATGTTGTCTGCGAACATTAATGCGCGTATGTTTACTTGTTCCCTGCACGAGCTAATTCGCCTTAGACATGTTGAGGCACGGAAAGGTTTGGGCTCGTTCATTTATTATCAAACTATTCGTTTGTATTGCCAGAACAATCAGTCGCTCAGCGTATTTGCGATTGTTCGGTTATCTGCCGAAAAAAAATCGCGTTGACAATCCACTATTTGACTCGACTCCATTGATTACGCTATTGAAAAGCACGTGAAATAAAGCGTATATTACGTACGTACTTTTGTCGGGAAATAGGTGTTTGAAAAAAAAAGGTTTACGTGGTTGCTGGATTTTCTTTGACCTGTCCAACAGTACATTCAGTTGAGGCAACTATCAGCGATAAATTTATTTCTGCTCCACATTTCGTGAGCGTTCTAGGCCCCTGTCGAAAACATCCCACGGCCAACTACATTTTGTTTCCAGGGGATGGAAAACGAGTATGAGCAAAGTTCGATTAAACTCGAGCGTTGCAATTATTTCGCAAACAGTGGTTAATTCCCATTCCAACTACTGAAATACGAGGTTTTTTCTTCTACAAATGCCATTTAGTGTCATTTTAATTAACCGTTCAAATTTGATATATGCATATGTCACATTTGCCAAACAAACTGGCCAATAGTGTACTTTCTCAAACGTTGGGTAAACATTGACCACTGTATTGTATTGAATCCTAATTATAGGCCATAGACTGACGGTTAATCCATTTGTTTACTCCTATTTGTTGGGTGTATTGAATACTCGCCCAGCTCTTCAGATTATTACATTCTTCTCATAACAGTCAAACAGAGGCTTACTAAACATGAAACATAATTGCTTGAAGTAGCGAAGTAACGAGAGGCAAGAGGAGACCATAGGGGGAACATACCTTGTCTCTCAGAAAGTTACTGTATGAAAGTCAATGAGATATTCATCAAATAATGAGGGGTTCCACCTTCCCCTCCCTCTATTAAGATCGTCGAAACCGCAATTTCCTATCAGACATTGCTTATTGTATTGCAATGGTGGAAGCTATTACGTAATACATGCCTCTAATGTCCCTTGAATTATTCATTACTCTGCCATGTCTCCCTGAAGTTATTCGATGATACGGCAAGAAACCCTATGCAAAGTTCTTTTCAAATGCATATCCCACAACATGGAGAAAAGTTCCCCTATCGAAAACACTTGATTATAAGTAATTTCATAAGGGTTACATGATCGATGAGGGTCGGGTTCACAGAGAGACGAATGCTATGATTCCATGCAACTGACTTTCACAGGGGCAATATGGAAAATTATATTCACTGAACGGCATACAAAGAAACAGAAATATGTTGTTATTTTTTGCATCAAACGATTGACCATGGTCATTCTGAAGCTGTTAGCGATTGTTTGTCTCATAGTCTCAGAAGGCTTGTACTAAATCACACTATTCGTTTAATTAAATATGAACACGATTTTCATCATAGTTCAAATGGTTCTAATAAATACAGCGTTTTGAAGTAATTCATCCACCTCGGTCAGTATATGGATTTTAAATGATAGGTTCATCCGGTAAGCTACAGCTAGTGGCGTAAAATCAATCTAATTAAACTATTGAAATCGCAGGCTCGTGTATTGCCCCGGTATATGGCTATATTTTGGGTTCTGGTAAACTCATAATCCACCATATAATGGTGACTTCTTCCCACCTGATCAGTTCGGAAGTATATCGTTTGGCGATGTATAATAGTCCTATCAAAATCAAACTTACTATAAGTATTTTCATAAGGGTTAAATGACGATGAGGGTCGGGTTCACAGAGAGTCGGATGCTATGATTCCATGCAACTGACTTTCACAGGGGCAATGTGGAAAATTATAATCACTGAACGGCATACAAAGAAACAGAAATATGTTGTTATTTTTATGCATGAAACGATTGAATCTGGTCATCCTGAAGCTATTAGCGATCGTTCGTCTCATAGTCTCAGAAGGCTTGTGCTAATTCACACTATTTATTTTTTCAAAGATGACCGCGATTTCATCATATTTTAAATGGTTCTATTGAATACAGCGTTTTGAAGTAATTCATCCACCTCGGTCAGTATATGGATTTTAAATGATAGGTTCATCCGGTAAGCTACAGCTAGTGGCGTAAAATCAATCTAATTAAACTATTGAAATCGCAGGCTCGTGTATTGCCCCGGTATATGGCTATATTTTGGGTTCTGGTAAACTCATAATCCACCATATAATGGTGACTTCTTCCCACCTGATCAGTTCGGAAGTATATCGTTTGGCGATGTATAATAGTCCTATCAAAATCACTTAATATAAGTATTTTCATAAGGGTTAAATGACGATGAGGGTCGGGTTCACAGAGAGTCGGATGCTATGATTCCATGCAACTGACTTTCACAGGGGCAATGTGGAAAATTATAATCACTGAACGGCATACAAAGAAACAGAAATATGTTGTTATTTTTATGCATGAAACGATTGAATATGGTTAATCCTGAAGCTATTAGCGATCGTTCGTCTCATAGTCTCAGAAGGCTTGTGCTAATTCACACTATTTATTTTTTCAAAGATGACCGCGATTTCATCATATTTTAAATGGTTCTATTGAATACAGCGTTTTGAAGTAATTCATCCACCTCGGTCAGTATATGGATTTTAAATGATAGGTTCATCCGGTAAGCTACAGCTAGTGGCGTAAAATCAATCTAATTAAACTATTGAAATCGCAGGATCGTGTATTGCCTCGGTATATGGAGTATATTATGGTTTTTTTCAACTCATAATTCACCTATATAATTCGATCATTAAACCTGATCAGTGAGAAAAAACATATCGTTTGGCGATGTATAATAGTCCTAAAAAATATTTCTGTAGTTGGAGACTCCTCATCGGTGAAAGGCCTAGCAAAGAAGCAAGTACCGGCCATGTTTTGCATTTTCATGGCTGGGTGAGAGAGTTGTAGTTTAGACTAAGTGAAATGGTTTCATTACCATAAGTAATGTCTATATTTTAGATTTTAGATATATTATTCCAGTAATGTCTAATGGCGTTTCTTCTTCTTTATCTCTACGTGACATAGGCCCCTAAGAGCATCAGTGTCACGGAATGTCCAGCGAGACCGGTGTAAACAGAGTGCATACAGACAAAACACGTCCACAGAAAACACAAACTCTACAAATAACACAAAAACAATACAAAATACAAAAGAAAGACAATCAATAACTTGATAACAGTCAAAAAAAAAAAAACATAGTCAACTGCCCACCCCCACCAGCTGTGGCCTAAAGATGGAATCTTTTGGCACCTCACAACAATACTGCTATTGCTCATGCTCTGCTATGTACAAAATGTTACGAGGAATGATATTCCAGCACCTAATAGTGCGATGGAATCAGGAGAATTGGTACTGATCAGTGTTGGCTCTAACATTGTAAAGAGAGAACTCGTGCTGGCCCCTAATACTTCTAGTAGGAACATTTACATACTGAGGGGATTTGAATAGCAACCTGATGATTTAGCGAAATATAAAGTAAAGTTGCTCTTGCCACAAATCTTCTTTCTTGAGGCGAGCTCCAATTTAAATTACTTATCATATTGGTGACACTAGAGTCTCTCCTGTAATCATTGCAGATAAAAACGAGCAGCTTTCCTTGAACGCTCTCGATTGCGTCAATCGCCTTTAAAAAAAAAAAAAAAAAAAAAAAAAAAAAAAAAAAAAAAAAAAAAAAAAAAAAAAAAAAAAAAAAAAAAAAAAAAAAAAAAAAAAAAAAAAAAAAAAAAAAAAAAAAAAAAAAAATGATACGGACCCAACCGCACTGGCATAGCCAAGGATTGCCTGACACGACAGATTTATAAGCTAGGATTTTAACTTATTCCCTAAATTACAGCGTATAACATTGGGTGTATTATTTGCCTTTTTTCACTATTTTGGTGACTTGGGGGAGCCCATTGCAGATCGGAACCCGCTTCAACTCCTAAATAGGTTTGTTGACTACTTCTCAACAGTTCAGTGGCTCGCATAAGCTATTTATATTTTACGGGTTCTTGGCTCACCGATGGAAAGCACTGTGCATTTCTCAATATAAAATCCATCTGCCAAGTGTCAGCCCATCCCACCAGTCTGTCAGGTCATTTTGAAAATATGGTTATCATTTGTATCCCTCATTACCCTCAATAACGAGCAATCATCTGCAAGAGCCCGATGTCAGAGTGAATATGTTCGTCGAAATCATTAATATAGATAAGTAACATTAGTGGCCCCAAGACTGTACCTTGGGACCCCCGAACTCACCCTCCTTTTCTCAGAGGATTCCCAACAACGATGACTGTTTGCGTAGGAGCTGTTAACCAACTCTCAATCCAACGCAGGGTATCATTCCGCACTCCATGAAAATTTAATTTATGTAGCAAACGTTGATGAGAACTGTGTTAAAGGCTTTAGCGGAATCAAATACAAGACAATCGACCTTACGCTTTTTATCAATACTGCGACTAATTTGTTCGAAGGTGGTTATTAATGTGTTTTGCAACTATGTCCCTGTCTAAAGCTATGTTACTGTGTATGAAGGATATCGAATTTTTTCCAAATGCATCATTATATTACTAAACAGGACATGCTCTAGAACTTTACAGGTGACACCTTTCAGTGATACTGGCCTATAGTTGGCTGGATGTTTTCGATCTCCTTTTTTATATATTGTAGAGACATTAGCACTTGTCTAATCCACAGGGACAGTGCCGTCATCAAGAGTTTTGCTGAAAGAAACAAGTTAGGATGGAAGCGAAAATTTCTGGGTTCCGAACCAGAATTTCAGTTGGTATCCTATCAGACCCAAGCGCCTTCTTTGGATTCAATTCCCTAAGCTGTTTCTTAATTCCATCTGGATAATTATATACGCATCAGAATCAGAATAGGGACTAATCCCTTTAGTAGGCATTTCTTCCATATTCTCATGTGTAAAGACATGTTTATACTGGTCTGATAAGGCAGCTGCCTTTTCCTTACCCGTCTGAGCAGTTTTTTACCATCAACAATTAGAGGAGGTACACCAACCCTCTCTCTACTTAAAGACTTGATGTAGGACCAGAAGTTCCTATGATTGTCATTAGGAGACTCAGTGAACATCCCCTTGATGTACTCATTTTGAGCATGATTGAGTTCTTTCCTGACCTTTTTCTGGAGTTCAAAGTATACATTCATGTCATGGTTATTGCCGAATCTCTTTGCCTTCCTTTACTGTGAATTTTCTGCTTAATAAGCCGCCTAAATCAATTGAACAGTTGAATGAATGACATCATAGGAACAAACGAAACATCTGCATTTTGACGCGTTCATGAAATTAGATTGGGAAAGCAATTCTGATTCAACTAAGTCATAAACCTGATGCATTCTATGCTCGACGGCAGAGAAGGTTGGCTATGTTTTTCATTATATATATTTTGTCTTATATATTTTGTTGAAGTAGTGTAGTCGCATGACTCGTTTCTTTAGGCGACTTCAAACTTGGGGGAAAGTGGAAGAACATTATAATGAAAACGAACAGTACGAATGGTAGCGAAAGTACATCATTGATTGCAAATGAATTAATCGAACATGTTCACACAGCCGTTCACTGTGAGACATGACCAATAAACAACATGATTCCGAAGAATGAAAATAACGATAACTAAACGATACCAATAACATTGGAGTGGTCGACACCATAGCGATAAAAGCCCACGATATTTATAGGAGCAGCTACTCCGAGCTGTTCTTCTAATGGTCAACAGTTTAGAAGTTGATCAGATAGATCATCGCTTGCGGATGCTTACCGTCATAGTTATCGTTTATGTGTGACCGGCGCTATTGGGAATGCGTTTATGCGATATTTCTTTTTATCGTTATCGGTACCGTTACAGTGTGACAGGGCACATTGTAATAAAACGGGTGATCTCTTGTAGTTTCAACAAAAGTCAAATACACGGGAAATGCCACATTCCACGTAAAGTGTTTTTTTCTTAAACCATGCGATATTGTGGAGAATGTGTTCCTGTCCTGTCAATTATTTGTTACCTCATTTAGATTCTGCCCCCCCCCCCCCGCTAGAGATTCAATAGAGGCCTGCCTAACATAGCTCACTAGTGACTGAATCCAGTAAGATAACGCTAGGTCATTTATGTTTATTTGATAACTAAACAGGGGGCAGCACTCAGATAGATGAACTTCTAGGAAACAGTGTTAAATTAGCGTAAACGTCATCCACTTGTAACTCTGCGTTTGCACGGTTGAGGTCATCATAACTGGGTATGACGTATCCCAGTTTCGCTGATTGCAGGATTGCTTGGAGTAGTTTGTTTTCTCAAGCAGCATAGAGAATATGCAAGATCGATGACGGAGAATAGAGCTAAGACCTGTTCAGCGACGGATTTTGGTCAGTTCTGGTGATGTCGCTCCAAAATACTACATTGAACACACCTTCTTGTTGGGAAGAATCAGTTGGAAAAAGAAAATGCCTTATTGAAACGTCTGTAAGGGGTATTTAGTCTCAAATATTGTTGACACTGTGAGCAGTAGATCGCTGGTAGGAATAATTTACTTATCTCTGTTGATAGAAGCCACGATTCTCATTACACCAGCCCATCAGCCGGCTAGGAGGTAATAAATGCCTACGTTCTATGTTCCCCCATCTGTGTTCGGGGCAGACCAATAACCCGACGTGAATGTGATCTACATAGTTCACCTGAGGTAGATGTCAAGCGTAATCGATGATAAGGAAATGTGTCTTTCATACTGTGTCTTCATCAATCGAGTGTTATGCTATGGTGTTAACACGGGCGACTGACGAACAGCTATTCATATGAACATTCTGAAGTCAAGTGGAATTTTGCATATTACCTCTATAGGTAACCTATGACCTTAGGGAGAGGTGCATTTCTCTCATTTCTCTCATTGGTTGGTGATGTCGATTATGCCATGTAACATCTACTTGCCAAGAAGGAAAGGACTTGGTGAGAAAACGGAAAAAACATGGGCTAATTAGATTTGTGACATCGACCTGAAACCGACCTGGCATAGGACGCCTTGTACTGTTCAGTGTGCATGGACTCCCACGGCACCTTGAATATTGGTTGATCAATGGGGCCGATTTACCATAATTTGAGCATGTACACGCATCGGTCGTCTACTACCTGCATATTATAACGTTGGGGCTAACCTTACGCGGATCGCTGTTGTATATTTACGAATGCCCACGCATTTTTCAGTAGGTTAAAAGCAAGTTGCTACCGTGTCAGGAATAAACATTTCAATACGTTTCGCCTCAGCCATAAAACCTGACCTATCCTTTCTTCCTTCTCCTCTCGGTACACGATAATTGCGCTAACGTTATTCCGCGAATGAAAATGCTTGTGTCCACAAATTAAAACCCTCTAATATACTAGATAGAAATGTAACACAATCTTGCTTTGACAGAGTGTCATTGTCTAATCAAGTGAAATCTACACCAACAAAGGGAACTGGTGAAGAATTAAAGTTAGTAATTATATTTTCAATTGGAAAAGCATCAGTGACATCAGTGACAAACTACATGATGTTTTTATTCGGCTAACGAAAATTCTTCATCATTCCAGGTATTTGGCAGTACGACGAGTGCATGCAGTATGATCAAGATTAGCTGAACAAGAAAACGAACAATGCAGCAGCTATATTATTGAGTGGTTGCGTCCGCGCTAGTACAGACCACCACCAGGTCACATAGTATATTTACAACTTAATTGGAGATTGTTGGACTGGCCATAAGAAACTCGGAAAATGATCAGGGATAAACAACAACTATAGAGAAAGAGATGGTTCAAACTGAATAGTATAATGATAACACTTTTCATCCGCACGCCTATTCTGGTGAAGAACTAAGGGTATTCAATTATATATTATATATCAGTGACAAATGTCAACTTCAAGATGATTTATTCGGCTAACAATAGACTTATAATCTTTTTTGATATTTGGCAGTACGACGAGTGCAGGCAGTATATAATAGCCGAACAACAGAACGAACAATGCAGCGATATTATTGAGTGGTTGCGTCTGCGCAATATGTTCTACACATTATATTTACCGTCTAATTGAATATTGTTGGACTGCCCATAAGAAAATTGGAAAATGATCAGGGATGTACACTAACTTCAGAGAAAGATGTGGTTAATAAACTGTCGCGTGTAATGATAACACTTTTCATCCGCACGCCTATTCTGGTGAAGAATTAAGGGTAGAATTATATTGTCAATTGAAAAAGCATCAGTGACAAATATCAACTTCAAGATGATTTATTCGTCTAACAAAAATCTTCATTATTTCAGGTATTTGGCAGTACGACGAGTGCATGCAGTATGATCATATTAGCTAACAACAGAACGAACAATGCAGCGATATTATGAGTGGTTGCGTCTGCGCAATATGTTCTACACATTATATTTATTGTCTAATTGGACATTGTTGGACTGCCCAAAGAAACCTGAAAATAATCAGAGATAAACACTAACTACAGAGAAAGAGATGGTCCAAACTGAAGCGTATAATGATAACTTTTTCTTTTCTCCGATGCCTAGACACCGGATGGGTTATTCCTTCTTGTTGGACGTAAATTTAATTGCGGGGGGTTTTTTTTGTTTTCTCTCAATTTTTTTATTGATTCATTCTAAATAACCAATTCAACACAATTGCATCGTTCTAATGACCATGAGCCCCCCCCCCGCCCCCCCCCCCCCCCCCGAAAACAGATCTCAGAATAATGCAAATACAAACATTGTTTTTCTAACCATACGGAATTGTTGAAAGATTCTCAAATCTTGGGAAAAAGGGTTATTATACTCCTTACCTGCAATTTTTCTCCTAAAGAAATCGTGTTTATGCTACAAAGTGACTTTCAGGTGGAAATCAAATCTAATAAATCTCGCATCGCAAAATTACTCGATTTTGATTTTGAATGAATGAACTGTCATTGAGTTAGTTTTACAATCTCCGAATCTGCTGCCCTGGTGCAACAAGGAAATAATTCAGCCCAAATGCCAGCCGGTCTGTAGAACAAAGACACAGTCAAGTTAATATCCGATTTCGAAACTTCACCTGAGAACAAAAACAGAAGTATTCTTTGTTTTTTACAGTATACAAGCATAAGTTCAACCTCTTATTGGCAGAGATAGATCGTTCAATTTTATATGGTTAATATTCTAGATGAACTAGTAAATTCAATGGAGAGGAATCCTCATATTAACAGGAATAATTCTGATGGGTTCAAGAGCAAATAATGTGGATAATGAAAGACCAAGTCAGTAAAGAGATGATATCATTCAAATATGTTTTTGACAGAAGCCTGGCAAATGTAATATAACAGCATTAGTATACCATCTCGGAATAGATTCGACTGAATACTATGTTACTAAGCAAAGTTATCGACCTAAGTATGACTTTCGGGGCAATTGAACATAAAAGGAGTTTCGAAAGTTTTAATATGATTTTATAGTGTGGTAAAATTGGTAATTCAACATTAAATTTTTCTCACAAACGTAATTGTCAGCACGATACTAAAACCCCAATCCGGTCCCGACCCCCCCGAAAGGCTTCGTGAATCTAACCAATTAAGGCATCGTATCTATTTGACAGAATGATGATACATGTCTGGTAACGTATACAACTGATGAGAAAGCGAGAGCGGCGTTTGGTCATGACGTCACAATGAAAGATCGCCCGAGTGAAAATCCATGTCGAGATGATATCGTCATAATAACATGTCCATCCGTCATTCAATGTAACTTAGTTTCCGATATATTTGGCGAAATGATCAGTCGGGCGTTGAGTAAACGGCACGTCCATATCTGTCCGCGTGTAGCGATGGCTACTGTCTCTTCAATATTGTGTGACGGAAGTCGCTTCTACGGATCGCTCATTTACAATTACAAACACGCACTGATCGCAGACATTCTCCTTAAACATAATAGCATTGTTGCAAAGGGCCTCGAGTGCCCTGCCTCGTGGGACAAAATCTGTGATTGGCTACAGTAACCATATTCTGTGACCCCAATCCCCAATCTTAACAAAGGATATAATAGCCCATATCCACTAGTTCCCAGCCAATCAGGAAATCTCCTAGCAGTGTTGGAACGGACGACTTTTGAACTGATACATTTCAGATTTTCTAGGAAATATAATTACCTCTTTAGGCTTGTTCGGATGGTCGCTTTGAATGACAGAGGTTACCGTTACAAACACAATCACAGGATAGGACTCAGAGGACAACCTTACAATACCGCGTGTAAATGAAACTTGGAAGTACCCTAAACATATCATCATTTGAAACCAGTATTGTTATAGGAGCGTGTCTCTATCAAACAAACTCATCCATGACTTTACGCAAAACCACAATGGATCGTTATGAATAAGCTACGAATCCAAACCATCGAGATGTCTGAAAAAGGGAAGATTACTCTGCTGTCATTGGTATCCATGCTCCGCTTTGCGCCCTGCCATTTCACACTTCTCTTCATCTTTCAAATTGCTTTCGATAGTCCGCCAGGAGGACTAACCGTTGAATGAACATTGCTTTAATATACAGCCATTCCATTTCTTGTTATCAGACTCATCAGTAACTAATGATAGGTGTTTGAACGTGGGGTAGAATGGTTGGAGAATAACGAAATAATTGAATACAACCAGTTTTCTAATGATGTGGGCTATACTTTGGGGGAGGGCTATGGATGTATTATTTTTAATGAGACATGAATTTGAAAACAAAACATCATAGGTGTTTTGCTGAAGATGTCAAATTTTTCCTCTGCCACAGATTGAGTTGGATTACCAATGGAACTTTCGCGCGTCATTTGAAAGACAACTGTTCCCTAGGTGGCGTTCGGTGATTTCGGTTCACTCTCATTAAATGAGCGTTCTGAAGTAGTCTGTTGAAATACAACAGAAATCTGCTAGACTCTTGTTGAACAATTCAGTAAAATGCTTCCTTTCATACAGTTAAGTTGGACTACTACTCTAGATAATTCTTCGTCTCTTTTGTTTTTTTTTTATTGAATATGCGTTGGTCATGCTAGGTCCAGTCACATGTCCCCCCCAAAATTTAAACGATCGTAAGCGAGTTAATCGGTGGACAAACAGTCTCTTCTGATACGAATAGCATTGGTTTGTCTATAATTGCATCCTGCAATTTCCTTGACTTTCTGCTGCCCATATAGCATGCTCACACGATTTACATACAATACATCTGATGTATTTAAGAATAAGTTAGCTAAATTTGGTTAATTCTGTTTTGTGGTAACGCATTATCTCTGTTTGCTCACACATCACTGAAAACCATTACTTCATCAACACCCATAAACATAGTGTATGGATCGTGGTGGTTCTTTGCTTGCGAGAATTAGGAAGACTTAAAAAAGGCCGTCTTGACCTACACAACATTTTTTGTCATATACAGCTAAGCCGAATAACTGTTTGACTAACTGCACGATGGTGGCTCTAGGTCGTTTAATCGTACGGTGCGTCTCGGGCGCAATGAGTTGATCGTTGATCTGTTGATGTGAAATCTGTGACAAGGTCACTTCGCCACTACAGCGACTAGAAAATTATTTTTACGTGACTCACTAGGGGTTAATAACTAACTTTCTAAAAAAACCTTTCTTTTCATAGTCCTATAGAACGTCCCTGGTACCCTCTTTCAGCTCATGAATAATGTTTCAACCTTTGTCATTACGGTCCCCGGATTTTTCTCACTGCTCTATTCTTCATTGTCATTCTCTACAACGAATTTGCTTTTGGCTAGGACTCGACCAGCTGATCACTTCTGTAATTCGATCCTGTTAGATAAACGCTCCTCTATAGGGCTGCATAATGATTTAACAAATGCAGAACATAGTCACAGACGCCTATCAACAAACTTAGGTTAAGCCCAGTCCCCATATAAATTGATCGAATTAACGAATGCGATGGTCTGTATGATTTTCCAGAGCAACGTTTCCGACCATCTTCTTTTTCATGACAATGTATTTTTACTCGAAAATGTGTCTCTGCATGTCATATTCTATTTATATTTATTCCGGTTGGCATCACTAGAAGTTGTAGTACATATGCATTTTCCGCCTGATGTTTCTGGTAAAGTACAGCGTGGATAGGCTTGTCTAACCTACATGACCAGACGTTATGCTCTTGCTAACAGTAGAATGTAGTATTTTTAGTAATAGTAGTTCAATATAGGTTGAAATAATAATTGTAGTCAGATCAACCCAAATGCTTCTTGTTGTTCGATTTTTAGCCTTGTTTTGTATTGTAGGCGTCTCTCCCATTCGTGTGTATGTAAATTATAACCGTTCTCTAAGGCTAGGCTCTACCTCGTCTAATAACAACGAGGCGCCGATTGCGTGTTTTCTAAAGCCACCTGGGGATATTACGTAAACGTAGTGAACATCTCTCCGATTATGATCACTGAAAGAAGGATATTCCAAGACAATTAGTATGTCAATACATCAGTGATGTTGAGTGTTTAATGCTATTTAGCTTAGTTGATGAAAACGGTAGGAGATTCTCATGCACGAAATCTGATCTAGTTCACATCGAATCATTGCAAGAAGCGTCAATCCGACTAAAAACGCCATTAGGGGCGCGACTTATTTTGCATTGCTTGTTGCTAAATCGTATGCAATCAAGCGTGAATCGACTACAATGAGGATCGATCTTGTTTCAATCTTCAATTTCGTTAGTGTATGTAACAAGGAAATAAATATCAATAATAGCCCATGCTTCTGTTTCCTTGTAGTACGTTAGTGTTGATATTATTTCGTTATCGTTCCATACAATTCCAATGAGTGGGAATCGATTGTCGGCCCACTCATCCCGCAAACCCGCAACGATATTCTTTCTTTCTAAATGGCGGTAAATTACTGGCCTATCTCTACTCGGTGTTCTTATCGATTTTCTCATCGGGATCGTGGTATAAATAACGGTAACTGACAGATGAATTATATATTATTTATTAAGTCAAACGTTCTCTTAGTCGCCCTCATGCTGCCCGAATAACTTAATAACGAAAAGCTATTTTTCTATAAGGAAGGAAAAGGCCAGGAAATCTTAATAGTTCACTTTTCACCTATTCTATATTGTCTGGACGTAGAGTACATGTGCTATTCGCTTGATGTATCTGATTTTATTTTATTTCACGGGTTCAGGAAGCCTGGCTTTATTCATATCGAGTACATGTTGATATGGCCTTTCCCAACCTGCTCTGGGGACCAAATTTACGCCCTCCGAAATGGAGACCAAGTGAACAAACCAGCATGAATCTGCCACTTTCTCGGAACTCGGAACGGATGGGCTGAGTATAGGCCAACGTGAACTGCGTCCCCCACCATACCGATGAGATTTATAGCACAGTCCCCGCGACACTCACATAAAACCATGCAAAATCCACTGCAATTATACAGTTACATTATTCTGTCCTGACAGGAATACGTACCCATTCTTCCGTAGGGAAAGGTTGGCGCACAACTGCCTCATCGCGATAGCACAAACCTAGAAAACGCCCTGGTCAAATTCACCAGGTAGCGAATCAAATGGACAGCTACTAGGAAAAACCAATCATTACATAGTTCCGATTGAAAACTACTGATTATTCTGTTCGAAATCAACGCATCTAGTATAACTGATTTTTTTTTTTTTTTTTTTGTAGGTGCCTGTTCCATTCGATTTTGGTGGTCAACTCATCCAGGGGTTTCACGGATTGGTTCGAATCACAAATGGTTTACTTCGCCTGGTAACTGCTTATATATTTAGTCATGCCACTCCTGTGTGACCATCTCGCATGTGACGTCATCAGTTCAATTTATCAATAGACGAGGAAATGTCCTGAGAAAACAAGTTTTTTTTTTTTTTGGCCTCTCAAAGTACAATTACAAACGATTAAGGGTTCGCAGTCTGAAGATCCTGCACTAAATTACAACTAGAAAGTGACCGGGTTTCAATATAAAATATATAGTGGGTAGAAGTGAGGTACGAGTGGGACCGGATGTTGAGCTATAGCATCTTATCCCTACTTGGGTATTACGAATGTTAGAACAATACAATAGAATAGAAAAGCACATAGCACTATTATGGTTTTGCGACAGAGGCCCACACGTGTCCTTGAACAACAGCGAACGAGGTATATTACTAGCTGCTGTTGCTCCTGATGAGACCAGGCTTGTCTACCATGATATCTATCTAGATGAATATAAGAAGGGAAAACGCGAAATACAAATACACCTTTCTATATATCCACCTGAACATGCTCTGCACTGTTCAAGATAGCTCTGTCCCACCACTCGTTACAATCAATTCTATTCATCCAGATGGTGATAATCCCAGTGACTTCGGGAAGAGCTAGCCTACTACTACCAGTTGTGTGAAATATTGCCTTTTTATTTTTGAGATTTGGAGTTCGTTTACTATACAACTTAACGTTTTATTCTAACAACTCGGCCATTTGAATCATGCGCCTCCAAACTGAAAAGTCAACATAAACGGCTGGGGGCGCTAGATTATCAGCAGCATCTTCGTCACTATACACACGCATTGTTTGTCCTGGTAACATACTAGTTTTGTCAAAGGCGTGAAATTCATATCAAACATATTCGTTTGGTGCTAATGATTCTTGAAGATGTGAAGCTAGCAGGGCAAACCTTCTCCCATAATGCGATTGGACACTTTTTTTAACGAATACAACATGAACGTGATCCAATAGTAGTCACTAGGCTGAAGTAATTGTTCGCTCAGGATACCGTTAAGCGACGTTATTCCGATCTAGTGAAATTATAAAATTCAGCATTGGGTTTTTCTAACGGCAAGACGTCTGTTTGACAGGTTGTGTACAGATATTGAAACTATTTTTAACCAGTATGGGTTAACCAATGTCCCTTGTCTTATTGCAGCAGCATTGGGCGTCACCGATTTTTCGTCCTGGGGGGGGAGGCCCAGGGGCCACAGAGACATTCTTCTAGGGGGGGCAAGAATACTATCTAAACGGGACCACCATGGTTGGCGCTAGCGTTCAAGGAAATTTTTGGTTGTGCAAGCCCCCAGATGCCGGAAATGTCCTTTCCCGGGCCCGTTATTAGCTGCATTCCAAGCTTCAACATGGGGCATTTTATTATAACAAATTTTTGTAATTGGTGGAAAAGTTCTGCTATTTTTGTCGCTTCGGTCCTATCGTTGCCCCGACTTTGATTTTATTGGCCAAGTGTTTGAACATTACTGCTCCTTAACACTGTTTACATCGTGTGAGCTCAAATTTTTCCCGTATTTTCCAGGGCACTCTGCAGAAATCGAATCCGCCACAATTTAGGACTTTAGCCAGAGTTAGCTCTACTGTCCCAACCCTGATATGAACTTCATGCCATAAAGAGCAGGGAACTTCCGAGTAGTAGTTCTCTGGAGGAATATAGTAATAGCTCCATGGAGAAAACACGCTTTTAAAACCTATACATCTAAGCATAGCCTAAGGCTACTGCAGTTTCAAACTTTGGGCGTGGTTTGGAGAGGAAAAAACGGACAAAGGAGGCTCAGTAACGAGGGTGTTGGTAATTCAAGAGGTTTGATTGTAGTTTTCAAGGTCATGAGAATTGTTGTTGTATATTTCAACCTCCAGATAAGGGGGGTGTCTAAGCTAGGGGGCCAATTAGGCAGACATTTCCCATAGAGCTTAGACAGCGGAGATTTCGGAGATGGGTAGAGAGCAACGGGACCGAATTCCACACTAGTCCACGCTCGAAGCACGAACTTTGTACCAATTTTTAAGTGGCATTCGAGGCACATTTAGCATAGTTTCTCCTCTCTTGTCTAAAGCAGCAAAATAGCCAGGTCCCCCTTGCGACGCACTACAGCAGCAGTAACGTTATTCAGGGCCCTTGTTTGAAGAACGTTTGCTCAGAATACCGTAAAGCAACATTATTCCTGATCTAGTAAATTGGAAGTGGAAAAGTCATAATAGGGATTTCTACTGTAAGACATAGGTTGTTATCAATAATTGAACACTATTTTTAAAACCGGTAATGAGTGAAGGACTTATCTATTTGCGCCGGAACATGACTTTTTATTTATACTTCAGTGAAGTCTGTTCGGACATTCCATTGAAGACATACAATATGATCCACCCATCTGCCCACCAGTCTCCACCTAAAAAATCTAAAATCCACAATTCCTTTTCCATGGTGGAGTGATAAAATATTCTGATTCGGTTAGCATTCCTTTTTGTCAGGTTAACAATGTTCTCAAACTATCTCACTGACACATGTGATTGATCAGGCAGTGTTATTTATGAGAGCCCCAAAGGTTTTTTTATCAAAATATTTTATCCATCCACTTTACAGATTAAAACATGTGAACAATGCCCCATATCAATAATACGTATATTTGAAGCAGTTAATGCATTCACTGTGAATGTTGTACACAATGATTTGCAATACTTTCTACTACAGTGTGATCTTATGTTTTAGTATAAAAAACACCTCTGAATACTTGTTTCTTAGATTTGGCTATCGCTTATCATCTGCAATTGCATACCATATATTTTTGGCATGCTACGAACCAAAACTATGAGGTTCAGTAAATATGAGTATGCACTGCAACTAATAGGCTATCGCCTAGATTAATGCGTTCAAACAGGCTAGATTTGGGTTGTACTGTCCTAAATCAACTTCCAAGCACTTATGTTCAGTTTGACTTGTTCACTACAGTAACACAAGTTCATCGCCGCGATAAAAAGTGCAGAGCCTCTACTTGAGTACTGTTCTTGCTAATATACCTAGAAAAGCTTTAGCTTGCCGATTCAACTCTATCCTCCCGAGAAGCACTGATAATTGAACTCCACGTGTCTAATTCACTTCCACAGTCAGTCCTCTTATGTGATATATTGGTGTGGAGGCATCAAGGCACGATCGCTGACAAGACCAGAAAATGTCGTGATTCGAGGATTTCATTACAAATTTAGTATGAATTCGATTACTTCTATGGCTAGACAACACATACAATTGGTGCAAGAACTTGTCCCTTTGATCACATTCAATGACCTTTACAATTTTGTATGTAACTGGCCTCGCTTATTTCGCAACGTTTTGTAATTATAAGGAGATGTACCAAGACCAACCTTATAGCCAGATTGTGTGGTCCCCGCCACAAATTCCACACAAATTTTTCAAGCGCTCACTTAATATTCGGTTATATTCCCGGATGAACTTAAATGTAATTGAAACCGAAATTTTCCAAGTTTCTGCTATGGTATCAATGCACGTCTAATTTTCGGTACAGCTATTCGGATATGCTTTATTTCCTTTCGAACTTCCTGAAAAAACGCGGAGCACGACACTCTGTTAATTGACAAGTTTTGCCCATGTATCATTGGCAGCAACCTGCAAATAGCTGCAAGATTTTCAGGGGCCTATATCCGATCTGTACTTGCTCCTTGCATGTAAACTTTGCAACAGGCCTGATAAATTAGTTCAAGGAAAAGGGAAGGACTCAGTCGTACCATTCAAGTAATAAGTGACTTTCCCTATCAAGTATTGTAATGGGGTAATGGTCATATTGCTGTAATTATAAGATTACAGTGTGTTGTTGGTTAGCCTATTCTATTGTAACAGTCACATTTTTTTTATTCGAATTTAAACGGAACAATGCAGATAATAGTTCATTGCATGCCATTTGCGTCCAAACTGTAACCCAAACACCGAGAAGCCAGCGCGATACTTTCACCTCCGACCGATTGTGCACGGACAAGCATACATGTAAAATTCATTCGATCAATCGAAATTAAAAACCGGTCATCGCATTAGCAATACTCTGCATTGTCCAGCTCGATTTTCATACCGCAAAAGTCCCTCACGATAACGGTCCATACGTTGTATTTCAATGGGTTCGGTGTTAAACACCTGTCTCCTCACGGCAGTAACAAACATCTATTTCCTTAGTTCGATAGAACAACCGCAATGCCCTCACGAAACTAGATATTTGTAGGCGGGTAGACCGCCCACGTGTATAACCCCGCTTTTGAGCCATCATTGGAAAAAAGTATCTAACACCCCATAAATACCTCCATTTTGGTCAGAACCCAATATAGCCCTCATCCACCAAGTTTGTTGTAAACCATGGAAGTCACATGAATTATACAAATTGACCATGGGGCCTTGGATGACCTTCAACTTTGTCAGGAACACATGTAGCCACCATCCACCAAGTTTCATTCAAATCCGACTAACTTGAACATTTCGCGCATTTTGACCTCCGATGATCTTCAAATGACCTCCAACATTTTTCGGATCAACTATAGTCCCTACCCACCACGTTTCGTTCAAATCCGACTAACTTGAAAATTTCGCGCAAATTATGCAAATTAGCGGCCCCCAACTCTGCAATGATGCCCACTTCGAACTCATCGAGATTCACTAAGGGCATGCGGTACCAAGTTTCAGATCAATCGGATGAAGTGTTAAAGAGTTATTGCGCTAACGCCTAAAGTTTCCGGCGGCGGGGCGGAGCCTGGGACAGCGGCGGCTACACACCCAAAACCATAATATCCCCAGACACTTTCAGTGTCGCGGGATATAATTAGCAGTAGGCTGACATGTATTGCCTAAGCCCTATACTGACTAACGGCCTTTCCCCCCACAACACCAGACAAACATCGTATCATCTCACTGTCGAAGTTATTCGTAGTTAACACTTGGGAGAGCTGGTCCCATTTATTGGAGCAATTGGACAATCTGCATGTTGTACGTTGTCATGGGGTACGTACTGTAATTTGTAGGGTAAGATTACGCGAAGCACCAGCGTTGTCAATTAGGTAGTCCATCAATGATTATATTTTCTTGAACTTTCTTACCTATTTTTCTACTCATTATTTGTTTGTTTGAATCTAATAGCCAACTGAAAATCCACCACAACCTGACTGTTCTCATGTTATTCTCTACTCGTACAGTATACGCTGTATATATTTCATGTGAACATATTTGACAACATATCAACCCTGTTGCTCTATGGATCTTCTAGATTAGAGTAATCCTACTATACATGAGACAATGCTCCCACCAAACTCATTCAAGCAACGTTGTTCGTTCAAACGTTGTGTATTCTTGTGCTGAAAATCTCGAGATTCTGTGCCATTATCCAGGTCTTTTCAAACATCGCATCGCACCTCCGTAACTCGTCGTGTGACATTGCTACGGACGGTAACGATCAAAAGCTATATTTTAGATCAACACTGTGGGCAAATCTATTACAACGCATCGTTGTAGTAATAAATCGGTCTTTGACGTACGCGATATTGGCGGAACAAAGTATCCAATCTCTCTCCTAAATTGACTGCTAACGTCATTCAATACTTTACGAGAACTATGGAAATGACCGGTTCGTGCATAACCTTGGGGGAAGTGAGCCTAACCATAATAACCTACTTAGAAGTAATCGATTAACTGATTAACAGTGACCTGTAAACTCAAAGTATACGCCGACTGCTTTTTTATCGGCTGGGTGATTTGGGGATGACATCTTATATATCAGAGAGTGGTGCTATGTCGTCAGGCAATATATAACACTATACGCCATCAACCGTGTACAAGCATAAATTACAACGGATTTTGAGGAATCACCTACTATAACCACTCAGTTATAAAGACTGTACTGTTTATATATCTGCGCTTGTCACATTTCACCACACCAAGTCGGATTTGTTATTTTAGGTTCAGTTTAGTGGACAAGGGTCAGGAAGGACGAAGTCCTCATGCAAAGAACCTGAAGGCCACAACATCCCAAAAGAGAAGAATACTCAGATGCTAAATAATTCGCTCACAATCTTGAAAATTGAAATTCGAGACTGTTCGTCTTTCAGACAATACGCATCTAATTTACATGTCGGCATTCGCCTATTAGACAATTGGCCTGAAAGAAGAAAAAAAAAAAACACTAAAGACTGGACCTCACGTGTCAAAAATTACTTCTGAAGGTGAGCTCACAGCTGGCATAACTGCGCAAGACTGTGAGTATATACTTTGATTCAGCTATTCGAATTTTTGTCAGATTAGTCTGTCATCACCTGCCTTCGGCATCGTGCGCTTAGGGGGGCAGCCGATAATCATCTGTGAGGAAAAAACAATGTCATTTTCCAAACGAATGAAAGCCCGATGTTCAGTCGGACTTGGTTTGGTGGGAAAAAGTACGTATCCACTACACCACCGCAGTGTGAGAGCACATGTATGTACAACAAAGGAACACCAGCAGTAAGATCCCTGCAGTTCATTGGCGATCCTGTGAAATTATTCTGTTCATCTATTTGTTGGGTAATTTTGACACAAATGCAACATAAATCCAATGATTTGTGACACCTGACCATGTTTCAGTTATACCATGTCCATAATAAGTTTGGAAATAGGGCAAAAATCATCAAAATCTAACCCTCAATGAAATATTTTTCCGATAATTCATTGCTTTTACTAAGATTCACCAGAATTCGAGTAAACTTCATGTTATGTTACAGGTCTATTCTTAGATACCAATGGCAAGATAGGTATAGGCCGACAATTAGCAACGTCAAGGAACCACTTTCAATATTGGAGTGACTATGGTTTTCCCAGCTCGCTGAGAAGGCATTGTTGTAATATTTAAATCTATATGAATCTATATAAATCTATGTACCTCTTGCAATGACCTGTAGCATGTTAGCACCAAACCCACCAAGGCCGGTTGCTTTATTGTTATCCGAAGAACTTCGGAACCGCATCACAAAATGTTGTCAGGCTGGAGGGATGCGAAGCAGGCACCGTTGGGAGCTCAATCAAAAAGTACTTTTGTAGCCTCACCCAAGTCTTCTGAACCTTTTCCTTCAGGCTCTACATACTAGAGATACAGAGCCGATAATGTTTAATGCATTCGCTCTCTCCTGGTTATATACCTTCATTTTTTTATTACCCTAATACAGTAAGACCGGTGTTGTTGGCTCTCATTTCCGTGTTATTCGATCAGACATCCGGAAGAGGAAGAAGCTTCTAAATGACTTTGGTGTATCCGTGTTGCAATATGAGAGCATCATGACATATATTCCGTTCGCCCTAATACAGTCCTAGAAGGAGTAACATATTTCATATGAATGATTATCTACACGAGGATAATACCTCTTTGCCCCGATTCGTCTTTTAATTGCATCATTGCTTCGTCAATTAGCCAATCCGGCTGGAATTCCCTTTCGATCCTCTTTTCCTTTAAAGAGGCATATTTATCCAGGATATTCAGATATACATATTTCAGAGCGTTGTCTAGATTATCAATATGAAATATGTCTGGGCCATAAGGAGCCCCCTGTGTTGTGTAGGGCGTCCCTGGAATCATGTACTTCATATTTTCAATCCCTCTATACTCTACAGACTTGTGCGAGTTGCTCTCAAGCTAACATGCTAATATTGAATGATGGTCGCTATTTGTAATATAGGGGTCACTGGTGTTTTCCGATATCTTGCCGTCATCATATAGTTTTCTCCAGTCAGCATGAGTGATTTATATAAAATCACTCATAATAACGATATTTAAATCAGAATGACATTGGTTGGTTAGCATTTCGTGAAATATATATGTCCATTCATTTGTTCAACCTGGCGGTCGATATAACATACATAATAACAATAATTTATTTCCTATATTTTGTAAGCGCATTGAAAAAAACATGTCGTGTTTTACATGAACAACAACACTACCTTCCAGCCTCTCATTCCTGTATCGGCGAAACAACTAATAGCACAGTATGTTGATTTCATGGTCATTAATCGAATTATCGAGTAATGTTTCATTCATATAAAAATTAAATTGTAGATATTGGCTTGCAGTTGGCCAGCCTTATTAATAAGGCGATAAATGTTGAGGAATTAGGCAATGTTCAATTTCAATTACATGGTAACGTCATGGGAATCCTATCGCGCGGATTATTATATGAATACTTCAAGGTTGATATGAATGAGGTTTGATAATGCGACAACCCAGATTAGCCATGTACCAAGTCGTTTTGACGCATATGCAGAACAACAGAGTGTAATATCATGTGATGAAAGTTGAATCAAGTCACTCATACACCCTCATGGATCAACAACAAAAACATTTACACTTGCCTGCTCTATCCCAATACAGCATCTTCTGAAAAAAAAAATATGGACAGGCATATTCATGAGGTCGTCATACGTCCACTTTACAGTTAAACTGTTGCTGTATTGCTAAAATATTTTGATTTTGTTTTATATGGGCAAGGCCACCAGAAGTGATGCATACTGATGCAGACTTTGTCAAACACCAGTAAAGTACTCGACAGTGGTAGCGCAATCTGCACGCAAACTCATTTGAGCAAATGTTGAACTATATACACACAACGCTGAACTGAACTGAAATACATGCCAAATATTCTCTCACGTCTACAATACAATACATCGCATGTTTGAACATATAGGCCTTGTGACATAAGTTTAAGGATGGAAAATTTCAGAGGTTGAGAGGTCGCAACGACAACATTTACCAGAATCGCTTGTACTGGCAATAGTACAATTTCAGCAAATTGGTTTCGAACCTAGGTGTCTACGCAATTTTATTTATATTAATAAGTATAATTTTTGTGCCTCATGGCATCGACTGACGTATGTGAAATCGCAAGTTATCAGTGCGTAGTCTTGTTACCACATCGCCGTTGGTATACGAGGTATTGAGGCATAATTCCCAAAATGTCTAAAAAGAATCTAAGGACTTTTGTGAATGTAGTACAACTTTTTAACACTAAATTGATACCTGGATTGCCGTATGGTTGAATAAATATACAGTTATGTGTTGTTAACTTATAGACCTGGACGTGGATATTTGACGATTTAGGAATAATCTACGCCATGTATTACGCCTTTCAAATAGCACCTCCCCAGTTCAATACAACGCAATAGGGAGCCCGATGCTGAATAGGCAACCAGTCGATGTTGGATGCAATAATTATCATTTTATGCAATATCAACACTGGAGCCGATTCTTCTTTCCTGATTCTAATATATTGTTGAAAAAATTCCATTTACATATTTTGACTCATTCATTAATTTATTGTCTTGCAAGCCACCTACGTACGGAGCCTACTGTCACTAAATATGTAATTGCTTTGACTCGAACCAACCAGGTGTCTCGAAAACAAACAAGGAACGTATATGTGCGTGGGGAGTAAACTCCGGTTGCAGCCTCGGACCCCATTCACCTCTTCATTACGATTATCGTGCGTTAATGTACTTTATCCGCCTCGGATCTTTAAACTGTCAACAAGATAGCGGGGGTAAGAGAAATCGGTTATTTGATTACGGGTGTTCAAGAGATTGTCAGGCTCGCGGTGAAAAGATTGTGAAACAGTCAACGTAGTCCGCAAAGGTCTACCGCCGTAAACCTTCCCGCCAAGAACACCGAGAGTACAAATAGTGCTAAAAGATGTTACTATAAGCGTCACTGCGCTAATTCTCAAATTCAGCAGAAAGTACGTGAGCAGTGACTGCTCAGAAGGAATCGTGAGGATTCGTAAGGGGCGACGCGTGGATGCCGCATCTGTGACTTAGCGAGTTGGAGTATGCTTCTAGTCTCTTTTTAATCAAATTTAATAAAGACATCTCCCATGTACAGTCCTAATGACCCGCGCGCAGGATGAGTCACCCACTTCGTCGCGCCAAATGCAGGCCGGTAAATACGTCGAGAGGGCTCATTACAAAGGGTTATATACACTCTAAAACAATTGGTCAGATAGACCGGAACTGGGTCAGAGGCAAACAACAATCTGTAATTAAACTTTGACCCCCCCCAAAAATTCGGTTGTCAACTGTACCAATTGGGTTCAAATATGTAACCAAAACATATTCAGTTGTCTCAGGACCCATTGTTGGGAGAGTTCGACCCAGATTGTTTCGAACGTGTAGAATACAGGAATTAGTCTATGAAAACTGATAGTCATGACTTATCGATCGACAACCAAACCTCGTTTACTGGATCAAGTGATCAAAACCATTGCCGTTATTTTTTAAAGGTATCTTATTTTAAACTGTGCATTGACTACTTTGGCGGTCCTCAACAAGTAAACCTTCACGTTAGGAAAGTTTTTGTGATTTTTTTTAAAATTGTATCACACAGCAGCTGCAAAACGTTCACTGAACAGAATAAAAGTATTTGTGTGTGTTGACAATCATTAGGAGGTTCCCTTTTCTCCCCCCCCCACCCGCCCATAATAAGCTACTGGAATTGACAATTGGTGATCCGTTAAAGTGTTCCTAATACAGAAGAATATACATTGGAAAAAGCGGAATCAATTTTTTTTTTTCATATCATAATACATCTATTGCAAATAGCCGTAAAATGTCGTAAAACTAAAACGAAAATGTTGTGCTGTCACTAATGTTCAAGTTTACACACAGATTTATCAATACCAGTACTATTGAAGATATCAAAAATAATTTGAGGATATCATATAAAAGAATGTTACAGTACCGGTCATTCTTAATTCATTTAATAAAAGGACGAGAACTGCACTTTTACTGATATGGAAAACCTTGGAAAAAATGAAGAATTACATTCGTTTCACACCATATTATCCAAATATTTGCTGACATCTTCAATTCAATATATGGTATCACGCAGATACCAAGAGGAATTTAGGATATTAGGAATTGTTTGCAGATATTAGCAAATAATAAATGATAAAACGAACAAGAATGCTAATAATGAGGAAAAATATTGTATTATATCAACAATTCATATAGCAGTAATATTATTTACTGTTAACACGAAATAGCTTTGTGGTTTGAAATAGGATATATGCGATTTATTATTTATTCAACGATATAACAAAATAACGATCTTCCTGTACAACCTTTTCAATATCACAATTAGGTTTTCTAAGAATAAATTATACAGAACAAAATATTTGATGATATAATTGAAATAAATAATGACATCAGAAATCATTGAAAAATATATTAACAACAAAGTGATGTTGTCACTTCTTATTTAATCATATCAGACAATATTGTGAGACATGAGAAGGGTAAAAATTATTACTTAATTTGTGTTCGACGCTGAGGGTTGTGTACATTGCAGTATATCTAATTTCGGTTAGTACTATGGAAAAGTAGAAGATTATCCAATATTCAACCCAGGAAGAAGTCATAGCCACACAGCGTTTCTCTACTGATCTCTTATGACGAGTGTTGTGACATCGTATTCGTCATAATTACCAGTAATTATAAAATTTGCTTATGTAGCATTCTGACGAGCATCACCATTGAAGACCATCCGGTATTCTTGGGAACGTTGCTCTTTTATGGCGGAATGGAACGCCATCTTACAAAAATCCTAGGACCCGTGTGTTCTCGCTCTTCAATTCAGAATTCAAGAAGGATCCGTGTAATAAGAGAATTGGGCCCTATATGTATGCAGTACAGCCTCAATTATAAGTGTGGTAGTTTTACGGTGGAATTCCCCCAATTTTGACCGTGACATAAATTCAGGCAGTCTCGGTTCATCAATATCAACACATAGATAGAAGCACTTACAGGGGTGAGAAGAGCTTTCAAGAATATCAAGGATGTGAGGGTAATACTTGAAAACCCCGACAGTGGGTCCCGGTGGGAGGAGAGAACATTAAGTGAGGTAATTATTTTTTTCTTCTTGTGAAATTATTCAGAAATGAGTTCATTGAGATATGATATCTATAAACGCTTCACATGAGAGAAAACTTAACATCACCAAATAACCCACAAGAGACTGAAGCAGGGAAAATCAAAGATGAGGCATGTTGCCTTCGGCGTGTGATTATCCCCTGCCCCTCCTCTTCGTCTACTTGAGGTAAAAAAATCGTAGCTGACAAAGAGTGCAGCACTGAGAGAGTACAAGAGGTGTCACAGCGATTCAGCAGCCAATGGAATTGAAGCCACCAGATCAAATAGTTAGAAGTTAGCATTCGTGTCTAATATACTGTTAAAAGGATTCATTTCGATTCCTAGGATAACTGGCAGGAACACTACATAAACTGTGAAGAGACAATGTTGCTGAAATTAATTAATGCATATATGGGAAAGGTGAACACAATACTATAAACTGCGGTTGAGTATTTATCTAGCGAGGCGGGGGGATCGGCTGCCTAATAATAATAATAATGAAAATAATAATAATAATAATAATAAGAACAATAATAATAAAAAAATAATAAAAATAAGGACTAAAAACAGTTGGACCAGACTCTTAAATGTAAAACTCTTCGAGTATCCCGATTGGGACACTTTTAGGCCTAGAGGAGTGTGTGCGCGGTCATTACACAAATCGACATTTGCATGGACGCACACGCTGACTATTTGATTTTGTGCGCCGATGTGGTGCGCAATGTCACGAATTATAACATTGGAAGGCGTAACGTCGGTGCTCACTTTTGGTTTAAGTATGGTATTACGATGTTCATCAACGTTAGGCTAGTCGACCTAAGTCAGTAGTAACCGTAGAGCAGGTTATTTTATCTTCGGGTGAAACGCGATCGTGGTATGGAGGCCCAGCCTAACATGAATGAAAGATTAGGATTATTGTTTCACTAGCCAGTTTTTTCCTATAGCCGATAGGCGACATGACTGGGCCCGAATACATCAGTCATTAAAAAGGCCACTTAGACAAAAATCAGTGGAATGAAATAGAAATGTTCCTCTGACTTCACTGACGTAATTTCAATTTTGGAAACATGATTCTTTATCTGCTCCAGCATATGTTTTGGATAACTTCTTCAAAATTACGAAGCAAGGCCACAGCATATTGTTGGAAGATGGGAAGAGGCGCGAGAGAGCGTGAAGGTACCACCGCGTGTGAAAAAACGCATAGGTAACGGTTTGAGACGCGGACCCTCTCGGCTTCAGCCGTTGCGTGCTTGTTGAAAAGTACTCAAGCTCAGTATCGTTTCAATTTAATACATCAATGGCTATCACTACTTCATTATAATTACGAATATTCAGTCGCTAGGATTATTTAACCCACCCATTAACTACCTGCCCTGCCGGTTAGGGGTAGTATATTATAGCTCGTTGATACTCCATGCCTGCCATAGTAGACGAATATTTATAGAAGACAGGCAACAGATCTGAAAATCTGACAACCCAAGCAGGATATAGGCATTAAACAAATGAGCATACGTTGTTCCGGATAAGTGAAGATTCCCGACAATACTTGTATGGAAAGTGATAAGGTATACAAGCACTCAATAACATTATATGTCTCCATAAATTAGCAGCATTCCTAGGCAAAGCTTAATGCAACTATTCCCCCAAACCAATGCCTTTATATGTGGACAGGCGGTGGGTGTCTGGGCTACCAATATTACAAACTGCTGTTGCTTTCAACTTCTTGCCGCTGAATACAAGGCTATGTAAAGCGTGAGTACTCTGATTGCAAAACCGATGTTGTCTGTTACTTTTTTGCCGTAGCGTGCGGGAAGGGTTCGATGACCACGATGTCCTGAAATCCAGAAATAGAGATTCGGGAGATATGTTTTCTTCAAATATCGAAGAAATTATTCCAATTTGGTTAATATTAGGTAACAAATTATCAGAACACATTCGTTATTTCATTTTGTGGTGTCAGGCGTATTTTTAGTATTTTCCTCATTTTTGATAACATATATATGATTCTTTAATTCTACTTTCCCCTACTTTTTTTTTTCTTTAACAGTAAAGTATTAACATTGCGTAATGAAATATTAAAATAAACAATATACAATGTAGAAGAAGTGAACCAGAAACCCGTAGGGGCTTGTCAAGAGGTTACATGCGAAGGAAACATAAAACAATAATAACGACATGAGCAGCTAAGAAACACACTCTATGATTCAGTTCCTGCTCCAAAACCGTCCGCTTATTAGCCAACGAACCCACACCAAAGTACCTAAGAATACTAACATAAACAATTTGGACCAAGGAAAATATCTCATATTTGAATAGATCTATTTTCCGAAACAAGTTGATAATGTGACGTCTGACAGATCACTGAATGGAGATTATCAGATTGTGGAGTGAACAGGATGGTTTTCTTAATATTACACAATGAACTGGATCTAGCAGATGAGTAAATATTGGGACACGTGAATGAGTAAATGTTTGAGGTAACTGAGTCTTCCCGTTTAGGCAACTATTTGATGTGAACAATCGGAATGCTTTAGCATGTAGAACAACCATTGTAATGTTTTGTAAGACACGACTTGAAAATACACGACCATATTATGCGCAGTTTGTAAAGAGAGGTATACTTTCAATTAGGTATATTGTCTGAGATCACCATTGGAAACTTGTACTAGATTTGCAGCTGCAAAGACGATCGTGAATCGATGAATAAGAACTATTCACTTCAACTTCACCATTCATGTATATTCACCATTTGAGAAAAGTTAATTAGTTTTGAAATGTTAAATGACTTCGGTTAACATTGGAAAGATTCTTCTTTCACAGAGTCGCTGATAGATCGGTAATTTTTATTTTCTTTTTTCTTTTTAAATATTTATTTTACCCGATTTGAGGGGACAGAAGTAATACAATTCGACTTCGCGACTTCGCGTATCCCACTCGTGTTCCGCCTCTCTAACTGATATAATATGAAATAGCTTCATCGTGAACATCAGTACATATCCCACAAAATTTAATGTATGCCACTTGTGTCTCTTTCTCATACATTGGGGAACGTCGGGGTGGTTTTGTGATCTCAGTAGAGAAACCGCCTATTACATTGCTTATGTGTACGGACGATGCTACTCATGTTTATTCACATTGAAGTCCCCACGGATGGAGCCGTCTTTCATCTCATCACTAATCGAATACATTGTACATTTCACATTATCATTGAAAACAAACTATATTGATTTGAGGGCGGTAGATTACATCAGTTTTAATCTTTTGTCGTTTTACCCCTGGACACTTCAGCTCTATTAATGTGCTCCCCACAGAATCATTGAAATTTGAACGTCTGCACTGTATCTAAGGTCATTCCGAACTACTTGGGAACTTTCTTCCATACGGTCTCCAGAGTATAACATATAACACTATCCTATATAGTAACGGGTGACCCAAATATGTATGTGCCTCTTACATGAAGTTTTAAAAGAATCCCGAGGTCACAAATACACGCGGACTGAATGTACATTCGGATATTTCATTATATCCCTGTTGCCTGTGGTGCAAACCTTCATGTGAAGGGTCATGTGTTTATTTGATGATTTGTTTCGCGTTCCTTGCTGACGTATTTTGCCTGCCAGGGGTTTAGAGGTGAGAAAAAGGTTTACGTACTGGGTATATTTTCACACAACCATGTATTCGGTTATGGGATGTCATAACCCATTAGCCCATTAAGCCATTGTATGTTTCTGCATAACGGTGGATTTTCAAAACTAATTTCCCCAAATGTAATCCTTTTCCAAAAGCCTGTATTGCCCCTCAAAAACTTTGAGAGACGGGAAACGCAAGGAATCAAGCCTCCCCCTGGCACGAAGTAGTCCCCACTTTTTTTGCCCTATGGATAAGGGTCAATGCCTTTTCTTTCTATAACGGTGAAAATACTACACGCTTCTTGATAATAATTGCAGTTGGCAATGAGTGTGTATCGACGTAAGCTGTCAGCGTTCTGCTTTCCTGTTGTGAAACATGTTCTCTCGTTCAGTCCCAGTTGAGTGTGGGCGAACGTTATCAATATCACTGCAATTGTAACGACGCTCCTCTGAAATGTTACTGAGGGAGTGATTCTTGATCACCTGTTGGAATGATGTATTCCGTTGTCGCGATCCAGTGGATTTGAATTCAGTGGAGCACATCCATGCTGAAGTCAATGGGAGCATATCCAAAACGCGGGGGAAATATATCCTCCCCATCCCCCGCGGGATTTGCCTCAATGGTATTAATGAGTATATGCCTCAATTTCTACCTGTTCAGTTTTAACTTCGAACAAAATCAACACTGGACAGAAAAGAACGCTTGAAAAAGAGTATGCTGGCAATCCGTTTCCCTGGAAATTCCACGACAAGACATGGGTGCACAATAGCGTTAATAATTATCGCTTGCATGGACTAGACAGGTCTATTCGAAAGTTATCTAGAGTCTGAGCTTGTGAGTGGATGCACTAACTGTTGCTCTTGATATGCTGAGGTTATCCTCCCACACTCATGGGATAATGTTCGAATACATTGTTTTGGAGTTATACTGAACTAATCAGTCAAACCAGGCCACGGGTCTAGGGTGTACTCGTGGAGACCTAGTATCCTGTCTGTTATCTTGACATTGTGACTAGCAGCACTGGTACCTGTTACGGAGGTTGGCAGACGTAACTGCCTGATGCAGGGAAAACAAACGGAACACTGTCTTGTCTTGTCTTGTCTGGTACTATGCAACACCAACTAGTGGTTTTCACTGCATGGGGGAACACTGTCTGGCAATCGTATATTATGCTGCGTTCTTTCGAAGGCGTGACTTTGGTAATTACAAGGTAGAGTAAACACACACCGCCCAGTACGTGCTTACAACGGTTATGTGACGCAGGCACGAACCCCTTGGTTTTTGTCCGCTGGTACCTGGTATATACGGTATATACGAGGTTCGAAAGAACGCACCAATAGTATCTGGGAACAATGGCCAGATATGTTAGCTCCACGTGGCCCTTCAATTCCCCGTGCCCCCTGCATTGCTTCACTTTGACAATACGTGAGGAGAACACTTCCATGACGATTACTCAACTCTACTCTGCTTCCTTTGACAATGACATAGCAACAATTGGGTAGGTAATAAGGATAATGGATAGACTCGGGACAGACTACTCACATGCTTGCTTGGACTGTGGAGCCTGCAGGTACGCGGTGGGAGGGGGTGGGCGATGCGTGGGTTGATTGCATGCAGTGAATCCTGTTGACTAAACCACCTCATCGTGGGTGATAAGGTGATTCAGTTATCAGGAGTATTCGCTTTTAATATCTTCAATATATTCAGATCCTTAACTTTCGATCGGCCTCTCGGTGGTCATTATGCCCATGACTTCGAATACGTGGGTGTATACACTCACTTCGTTATCAATATTGAATAGTGTCTTATTTTCAATAGTGAGTATTTCGAAATAAGTATTCCCATATTGAACATATCACACAATTATAAATTACTAGGATTTTCATTAGTCGTTTTAAGAAACACCTCAGTTCAAATGTGTTCCTCCTGAATATTGTACGGTTAGATGGTTGCAATATATCACGAGCTAGTGCTGACTCAATTAATGCGGTTCTTGTAGACTATTTGTCAAGACATGAAACCCAGATGCTCACTGCGTATATTCGAAAGTACCCGTGATAAACATTAGAGAAATATTCGAGCAAAATCGTACTATCATAGTGTTTTTGGTGGACAGCAATAATTGTTCGAAGATTAGTAGGTGGAATGTGATCTACAACTCATGAATTACATCAGCCCCCCCCCCCCCCCCCCCCATAGAGTGACATACGCGACTACTGCACTGTAAATGAACCACCAGTCAATCCGAGTATGTACTGTATTTGTACTGCACTTCAGAGGACTAGGAAACTGATAGCATAGATCAGCATCGAGTGGTATCTGTGACGCCTTGAAAGCAAACATTCCGAGTGAGAGTTTTAGCATTCACTGGACGTTTGTTAGTTGACTGTATGTACTCGCAGTTGCCTTGGTCTTCACTTCATGGTTCTATTGTAAATGCAAGAGGACCGTGATTCCGGGATCTGTTTCGGGAATATGGCAATGAGCCCGTCGGGGGTGGCTCTGAGCAGTCACGTTGAATCCAGGTTACGAGAAAGTGATCGGATCCGAAGTTAATGATCGCTCATTAGATGGGGGCGTCGTGTAAAAGGTTGGGTCCTGGGCAGATTGGGATTGGTTACACCCCTGCCTTTCATTTCACCCAATACTTGTCGAAAAGAGGAGGCGAGTTATAATCTTCACGAACGAAACGACCATGCAGGGTACCTTAGAATTCCTTGGCTTCTCGAACCCGTAGCATTCGAATCAAATCAATCAGCAGGATTGTTGGGTTATTCTCTGGACTTGTGATGGTATTCATTATGTCCTCTAACGTGTGACGTAGATCGTAGAATCCCGGCCACTGCAATCAACGTCACAGAACCTGCTGATCCATCCGTACTTCCAAAATGAAATAAGAAAATCTTGGAAAGCTAAAAGCCCACACCTTTGTTGCTCATTAACTAGATACTAGAGATATTCCTGTGCCGGAGAATCACCAGTACTTGCACAGATGAGACTGCAGGAGATTGCACTTAATTATTAACTCGGGTAGTATATCCATCTACTTGAACCGTGTACTTGTTTTCGAGAGGGCTGCGTATTGCTCCACAGTTTCTGTCAGGAATTGCAAGCACTGACACTGGGGGCAAGAATAATCGTGTGAATGATCTACAATCTTGGACGGAAGTAGTTCAAACAAAACTGCACGTATTGGAGAAACTCCACGCCACGGAATCAGTGTTGTTGTTTTTCAGTGTGATTTCATCCTAAGAACATTTCTCCAACATCGAAACGGGGAAGGGGGTGCTTGGTCGCTTAGCCAACAACCCAAGTGACCGACCCAGCTCCAAATTTGGCAATCCGTTGAAGTTGTTCAAACTAATTTTTGCGGGGATTAGTGGGTATAGTGGACTGAGTCAACGATTCCAGCAACTGTCATGTCCAAACTGTATAAATTCTTCGTCGATTAGCGAAGAAACGAATAATTAATTAATAAAGTAGCTGAGAGCTGAGTCACACTAACCTGATTCAGCCATTAAAAATACCCCGAGCTGTCGAAATTATCAATTCGAAATGTAGGATGAAGATAAGTTACTAGGAAAGAGGAACATACCACGAGTCCTCATTACCTCACAGGTGGCTGTATTTAATAAGAAATGTTTTCTTCCTTCATTCATTTTCATGCTAAATTTCGGAATTGGAATTAAATGGATGATGGAAACAGGAGCGCCCGTTGCTCGCAACATTGGTTGATCACCACAGTAATGCTCAGTGAAACATGCTCCCTAATTAGGCACCATATCATCCCATCTTGGTGGGTATGTCACAGAACAGAGCAGCACTGGCGTATCATGGTTGTTCAGTTATGACATTTTTTTAGTAGAAACTAATGTATTGACATGAGTGTTCGATATTGGATTAATATAGCAATCGTCCGAACACACAATTGGCCGACCATTCCATTACGTACAACGGTCATTTCCAATAGTATACTTGCCATATAAATATATAATGACCATTGGATCATTTCAATCAGTTATGAAATAGTAAACTAACAAATATACTCCGTGTCTCTCAGCTAATTAGGGTATATAGAAAACATTTGAATCATTCGAAGCGGACTGCTAAATTCACCAATCGTTGGCATTAGTGAACTGAGCAATATTATGATTTACGAACCAGGTTGATTTTGCAGACATCGCAAAATGAAACATTCATCTCGACAAGTAACACATTCCTGTTCATCTAATAGTCATACCAGATACAAGACACGAGATACAGTCGGGCATGTATTGAAGAAGGATGCAAGCCCAACAGCTTCATGTTCTTCAAACCATGCTCGGAACGGTAACTACGAACGCCTTTAAAGACGGCTGTTCGCCTCTGGCGCAACAATCAATATGTTATTCCAGCCACGCACCCTACTTTTCTCTAGTGATTTGTTATATTTCAAAGAGAAAAGGGACAGCAGTGAGGAAATAGTTCATTCTAGACGGTTGGATAATTCATGTAAGTTGACATGTCTATCAGCAAAATACGTTATTGGTTTCTTTTGTAAGTTCTCTGTTGTTGTCTTATTTTTATGGAATGTTCATGTGGTCGATAATGGTAATTCAATTTCCTTTTCGCATCAACATTTCATTTCGCTACTCCAAAGTGCAACGTTAATCTCACGCGTGGCGTTAGTTGAAGCAGGAATACGACAATATACCCGTGAGAAACACTGATCACTGAGTCGATATGCCCAGCAGTATTATCAGGCGTCGGTTTTCGATTAGTAAGGAGTACTCGAATATACAAACATTGCTCACTTGAAAATAGGTCAGCATCTTGACCTGATAATTTTTTTTTTAAATGTCGGCACCAGGCGTCGCCTTTCGAATGAGTTACCACAATATGGGGCTTTAGATGATCTGTAAGGTCCACTGTAGGCAGAGATTTGTGAGAAATAGGATGTGGTATGATACCACAGAGCGTTATCAAGTAACAAGTAGCCGTAGTTTCATCCTCCCGCACATTTTTCCATCATTCCGCTACTCCAGAATCTTGTGTTCCGTGGGTTATAACAACTGATTGCTTTAATGAACATGCCCTGTTATGGTCGGAGGGGAATCATCGGCCCGAGTGATTAGCAATTAGACAATCTCCTAAACTTGTGTATTTTTGATATTCATCTCGATGTCATATAGAATTAGAAAATAAAAAGAACTGTAATACTACAATATTGGAGAAATTTATCCAGCCTGAATAAAGATAATCCTTTGAGGGAACAGAACCTTGCAGGACGTGGACTCCATGAGAGAGGCATCCTACTGTTCGGACTGCTGCGTTCGTTGAAAAAAAAAAACTCCTGAAACCCGTGAAAGGCACACTCACTACAGCAACCATTATTATCTTGAAGCGCAATTTCACATATAATCTGTCTCTTGATTTCGTCAGCAGCTATGCAATGCACAAGTGGTGCAGCTCCTAATTCTATATATCTGTTTTGTTGTTGATTTTTGTTATTTAAAATGGCATCGAAACGTATGCCATGCAGATACTATCATGGCGATATAGATGTAGTTGCCAAACTAGAAAACATTTTCATTAGCTGTGTCATCCACATACTCTAACTACCATTGATAATCTTTCGGACGTTTTGTTTTTTGAAGAATAATGACAGGCAACCAGTACCTTCGACCTGCCCAAGCCTACTACCAGGAATGACCCGTTCCACAGTCGTTGTCTTCCAAAGTCTTCCTAGGCTTCCAAAGGAACAGACAACGCATACATCAGTCCAAAAACGTTTGCTTAGCTTGTTCAGGTATAATATTTCGGACAACTTCGAATCCCTTTGAATGACATACATAAATCAAACACGAAGAGAATCAAGCTAGAAGATGATAGCCTCGTTGCTTGCGTTGCTACTATAACAATCAATTGCCGTCTATCATTTGTCTGAAAGGAAACAATCCAGATGATCGACAACAAACTCCTAAACAATGTGTATTTTCCATTACGGTCGCGATCGGTGTCCAACACTCAGTTCGTTACATTATTTCGATCATGTGTGCGCAGTGTTTGTTAATCACCTAGAAGAGTGTCAATAGAACGGCGGACTCTTCGCTAACATGTTAAGTAATCGGTTGCCCTCAGTCAAGCTCGAGGCAGTCGACTAGTCTTGCGAAAATAATTACTAAGTGACTAGTTGTGCCGCGAACGCATGAGTGTAAGTAAACACAGCTAAAGGAGTATCTCAAGGCGTAACGGAAAACGAAAATGGAAGGGAGCAGCGAAACGCACGTGTTCGTTTTGTGAAACCATCTGTTTCTTACAGAGCCACAACAGCCCAGCTGGTATAAAAAAGAAATTGTAATCATTAAGTATGAATAGATATGTCTCTGGTATGCTACCAATTCCGGTGACATGTCATTGTTCCATTTGTGATTTCTCGAATATGCCGTTATACCCTGCTAGTGTATAGCTCACTGCCCTTAGGTACCTCGTATACAGTGCGTTCATGTACTCCTTTGGAATTGTGGCTATAAAACTACCCATTGTAATGGTATCTTCGGTGGGTAAGAAATTACCCCAGATGTTGCCAGAACAGATGCAACATTGCGTGCATTGCTGTGTTGGGTTGTCGAACAGCAGAGGCAATATCTAAACCAAAGGTGTGAAATATGAAAAGTAATCTGGCTTTCCAATACATTTTGAAACTATCATTGTAGTTGCCTCGTTCATATTCGAAACATAACTGCAAGATTGGAAACAAACTGCGGAAGTACCAATGACACGAGGGATCAGTAGTAGCCTCATTGCTTGTGTTAAATTTCTTAGCAAATACTTTGAGAATCAATTGCTACCTAACATTTGTCTGAAATGGAACCAATCCAAATGTTAATCGACAACAAACACCTAAATAATTATGGATCTGAGTCCGTTATGGTTTGCGACGGTGTACACACACTCAGTCATTACATTATTCGATCATTTGTGTGCAATGATGTTAATCGCCTATAAAATAATAATTAGAACGGCGAACCATCCATTACATGTTGAGTAATCGGTTGTAATCCCTGAAGTCGAGGCAGCCCGACTGGTCATGCGTCTCTTGTAGCATTGCCATCATCGAAATCTTAGCCCTAGAGAAACATGAGAAGCAGTGTCGATCCTTCGCACCATGCATGTTCATTGAAAAAAAGACATTGTAATTATCAGTCTGAATAAATATGCTTTGTATGCTACCAATATCAGTGACATTCGCGTGCTATAATTGTAGCACGAATATGTAATTATGACCAGCTAGTATACTAACTCACTAGCCTATGTAGGCTACTCCACACACAATTCTCTATTTATTCCTACATCGGAGATTCTGGAGGAACTGCGAATTGAAATCCACAACAAAGAGGCATTACATCATTGTGTGTGCTGGACAAAGAAGAGGCATTACATCATTGTGTGTGCTGACAAAAACGTGCGATTATATCATAAAACAAATAACTATTCGATCTTCTAACCTAGATTGTCAAAATAATTCTTATGGTACCGGAGAAACATCTAATCAACGGTGGGAAATAGCCCTCCTCTTGAAATCATGTCTCGCCGAATATTGAAATGTTCTCACTGATTAAGTGCTGATCATCTCCGTGGTTGAAATTGTTCCGCATCAAACCCTTGATAATTTGCGTTCTTATCAGTTGTTACATAATATTTTTTTTTAAATCCGATAGCGGTTTCTCTGTAATAACAAGACGGCGTTATCCATTCGTTAGTGCCGGGACTTTCTCATCTCAGTATCGGTATTGTGTGATAACACGTGTCATAAAGAAAATGATTTGAGGTCAGTTTTTACTAGCACCAGAATGCGCTAGCACTTTGATTAATGTCGGATTAATGAAAACGTGATTCCACCCACAGTGTGCCAGTGGCGAGAGCTCTGGGTAACATTTTGTGAAGTCCAAACAATCAAGATACCCGAACCTGAGAGCAGGATTGAAGTTCAAATGGAGGAGGGGAGGAGGGGGGGGGGGGGGGGGAGGTGGCAACCGTCACGGTTGGATGGTTGGCATCTAAGTGACTCGCAATTCACACTGATATACAGTAGCTATATAATTACATGGGAATCGAAGCAAAGCTATATATCTCCTGTGATGCGTCATCGTCGATACTATACGGAACGCCTCGTGTTACGCATCCACCCAAATTGCTCTAATAAATCTTCACAAGAATTCCTTAGGTCGATGAGGTTGAGGCTTCACGTTGTAGATAGAATCACACTGGAGAATCTCGCTTCCTTTTGGAAAGTGCCCGGACGTGACGAAATATAATCTCCCGATACCATTTCAAATTTCATTCGGGGAAATTGCCTCGAGAAATATCATAAAATCCTCGCCTCGTCGATTTTATATGGTATACCTCCACGCAACGTAGACATGATGCGGCAATAAAACTGCAGACTTATAAACGTCTACCCTGACATGCAAATCAACTGCTGGTTTGGTGACAGAGACAATTTAGCTACATGTGTCAGGATGTGGGCGGAAGGTTCTGCATTGAAATTTCGAGAACACACAAACACACGTGATGGGATCATATTCATCCCCGGAGTTTATTAGGTTGGCTGAAGATAATGATAAGTTCGAGGGCCTATTAGAGGTTGATTTGTGTGCCCATTATAGAAGGTTTTATGGCATTATTCTATGCACTATCTGTTTTTTGCACCAAAAGCATTGATGTTTTGTTTGTGGGACCTCTAGTAATAGTTTACATCAAGATCAATGACACTTTTTTCAATTCCAACGTTCGTACAGACACAATTCCTTCCATGCACACATGAATTCTGTTGATCTGGATTGGTTGGTTGTCACGGAAATTTGTTTGGTGTAGTCTGGACAGGTCATCTTGCGGGTGTCGTCTCTGTCTCCAAATCGGGATTCTATTGATCCGTTCTTCGTGACACCTTTTTGGTTAGGATCGTATTACCTGGGCTACGCATAAGATATCCAGAATAGCAGCCGTCGGGAGAAGATTCAATGAAATTGCGTTATTTGCTTAGTTTGGTTTCAAAGGGCCGTCCTTATTTTTTTGGTTCATCAATCAACTAGTGTAATGAATAGAGGCGTGTTATAATGAGGTACGTCACATATTGAATACGGGCGTTGCCAGTACACAAATAAAACAAGAGACCGAAGCACATATTGTCGTCGCAATATATTCTTAGTTTGTAAATGTCAGCCGGTGTTTTATTCAAGGTGAGGTGTCGTTGTTATATCAGGCTAAACAACTCAATATGTTTTAATATGTTATATGTAGTTAAATGGTCAACTAACATAAATTCCAAAAAGTCACCATCATTCGACAGAAAAATAAACACTCTCTTCCCTACCAGCATTCGTGTTTTCAATTCGTGAAACAGTGTGAGGTTGCATTCAAAGTCCTCTTTGCGTACATTGCGGGGATAAATGACGACAAAGCGAAGTGGTAATAACAATCTACAACACTGTTTGTGAGATCGATGAAGAATTGAGCAATATACACTGGGCAGATGATCATACCAGTCATAGGTTAGTCCGATGATTAGCGCCATTCAGGAATTTTGAAGGCTCCACTCAGTCACACACACACCGTCGCCTTGGTAACGGAGTACACGTTAATAGTGTTGTGTACTCTTTTAAAGCAATCGTATGTTCCCAAACTAGGAAATAATGGTTTCGTTACGTCCAAGATCAGTTTGCCGTATGTTTCTACGGAATGTTTATTGCAATGGTCAAATGGTTGTATTTGAGGTACGTTCCGTTCAGTATTAGACACCGTTGACGTATTATTGTTTGCAAGGAGTTGTATTGGTCACTTAGTTCCTTCACAACCTACGGTGGGCATAAGATCGGAATAGGCAAGAATTTTCGCTGTCGAGAGCTGTACAAAACGTTTAGTCTCCTTGTTCGTTTCCTTTACGTAAGGATCATCGGTCTATATTAAGATAAGGTTAAAGAAAAGTACTTTTTGCAATTCTATAGTCCCTTCGTCCAGAGTTATAATTGATTCCATCCTAAAGTTAGCAAACGAGAAAAGCAAATATCCCACTGGAAAGAAAAGCCAATGCAACCTTGGTCATTAGGTAGTACTCAACCCAAAACATGAATCGATAGCTATTGTCTGTATGTTAAAGATTTCGACGGAGATGTGTTTATTGTGTTTTTTGGAATTGGTAACGCTGAGATAAGAGGGGTATTTCCAATACTCTGTAAGTTCTCCTAATTTTTTGGTTTACGGCTCGGATGGCGAGGAGGTGATGCCCCCATTTCGTATATAGATTTTTTCATTCCACATCGTAATCGCAATGGTCCGGAGCGACCTCCCTCGTAATGAGTACATATCTAGCATTTGATTGTCCAGGCCAGTACTCATATATGGAGTACGCTCGACCTCCCGATTCGTGATCGATCTTGTACCGGTATTATCGGAAGCACCCGAAGGATATAAAAAGCTATTACGAAGCCAGCCATGACGCTGTAGTGGATTACCGATAATATATCACAAATACTTGCCTCGGGCATTTATTGGGTTGGTGAAGACATTTTTTCAGGAAGAAATGGTTAGGTGCTGGTTGCAACATATTGAAAGAAGAGAGTTCAAGGATTGATGAACATCCAATAGAAATTGAGCGGAGGCTGCCTAATAACTCGAAGTTAAAACTGAAGTGGGGGCATAAACAGTTAGTTAGAGGTTAGTTCTATGTGTGTTATGAAACTTGATGAGCAAAGTCCCGAATGAGTAGGCTCAATATATTTTGTTTGTCTCATACTGAACACATTTCCCCCAGAACAATGCTAATTGGTAAAAATGCATTAGTTACTTGATCAATGTCATCATCTCTGCTGGAATGACGTCGCCAGTTTTTAGACACGGACTATTACTCCATATCCAAAGGTCAACCGTAGGCCCGTACAATACCAAACGTTTCTAACAATCGCCTACAAGTGTAATTGAAATGAAGACCAAAGCCAGTGATTTCGATTAGTTGGTCAATTGGCATATTTTCCAGTCGCAAACACGGTACTCTTAGAACGAATAAGATGATAACAGATATGCTTACTCAAATTTTGAGTTTGCTTGATAAGCACACATGCTAACGGTTTAACCGGATGTCTAGATATTTGGTGATGCAGAAATACAATCGGTGAGTTCGATTCAACAATATTAACGCTCAATACTAAGTGATGGCTAAAAATGGGCGAGTTCACCACTGCCTTCAGGAATATGACATACGGTGATGAAATTCCTGAGAAACCGTGGATCACTTCCACTCGAATTCATATCCGACAGTTACAATCACGTGTCACGGAAGCAGCTAATGTACAGCTGACAACATTATGAACAAAGCAGTTTTGTAATTGCGCCAGTCCCGTGTAACTTCGGTAAATGTTACTACACGGGCGTGGTCTGTCTCCTTGATTTTCGTCAGCAAAGATTAGGAGGTTAGGTAGTATAAATGGTACGCCCCACTTGTCCCATCCAGAGAACGCTCTATGACCTCGTAGTGCTCCCTGGTATCTAACATCATCTCATGTACACATTCTCGTTTTACAGCCCCCAAAACCAAACCGCGTTATTTACGTCCCACTTGTCATTTGTCATCTGCAACAGTGTGCTCATCTTACAAAATTCAACCCCAGTGAACAAATTGCGCGAGGAATGATATGCAAAGGCACTTTGTGATTGTGGTCGACTGCATCAAATGTGACCTTGTGTATGCGCCGTTATGCTTGTTTTATCATTGGACGAGTGCACAAAATACTCATTGAGACTGGGCGGAGGACGACAGTAAAGTTGAGAGTAAATTGTTCACCACGTTGTTCATCAATATTGAAAGAAACCCGGAAATATGAGACAGAACGCCAGAATTGGTTTGTTCATACAATAGAGGCTAGGTTAAGTATTGTAAACCCATACATCTACTATGTTTGATAGGGACAAAAAGTCAGCTCTCCTTCGCGATTCTCAAACATATCCCATGTAGATGTCAAAACATTATCTGATACGGAACAGTAAATAAGCAACTCTGAGAAGATTACTGAAGGAACACTCAGACAAGTTTAGTTTAGTTTTAGTTTAGTGAAAAGGGGTCAGGAAGGACAAAATCCTCATGAGAGACCCCGAAGCCACAACATCCCAAGAGAGAAGAACAACCCAGATGCTCAAAGAATTCGCCAACAATTCTTGAAAAAAATAATCAAGACTGTTCTCGAATGCATTCACACTCTTAGACAGAACAACTCTTCAGGAAGGCTATTCCACTCATAATAACTCTCTGGAGAAGAAATATTCCGAATGTCCAATCTACAGCGTTTGCCACGAAGCCTGTCACAATGACCCCTATTGGGTGTAACGATTTGGGACTCAAAGAATAGTGGAAGGAAAAGCCCTCGAAACCATGAAACATTTTAAAAACCTGAATCAAATCACCACGAATTTGTCTCAGTTCCATCGAAGTAAAACCGGACGCCTTAATCCGATCTCTTCGTAAGGTAAATCTCTAAGGAAATGAATTAATCTAGTAGCAATCCGCTTAACGTTTTCAATTAATTGCTGGTCTTTCGAGAAATATGGTTCCATACTTGGACAGAATACTCCAGGTGAGGTCTCACTAGCTGCTTGAACAACCTGACAACAATATCGTTATCGAAGTTGCCTCGAGTCAACCCTATATACGTCCCCAAGCCTCAAGGTTAACTCTTGATTAACCGCATTTGTCCCACCATTACTTCGAATGCGAAGCGTCCCTACAATATACTACGTAGGCTTACTGCTATTCTGCAAATGTCATCACGATCACAGCCGGTGATTAAGCTTCTGATGTCGAACACATTTTTAATACATAACGTGGTACTGTCAAACATTCTTGTTTCTTCCCCTTTCGCATAATGTTACTGATGTGACTGCTAGTGGCATAACGTCAATTCAGTACGTTTACCCGTGCTACATTGCAGTCATGAGACATGGACTGGAAGACATGAATTTAGGGCACTGATCAATTTCGAGTACACTGTACTCTTTTTCTCTTTTTGATTTCCTTAGGCTGATTACACCGATTCAAATTGCTGTCGTTTCCCGCCAGAATTTCCATCCGCTGATCTGTGGGGGGGAAATCTGAACGCTTCGTGCGCCTATGGATACTTACTCCTGTTCTTACTAAATGAAGCTGCCATTTTGAGTGAAAGTTGGAATGCATCTCTACGTGCATTGAAGTATGACTTTGATTATTTATTTTTTCTGAGTAAGGACATTTGACCGAATTCCTATAAGGATTTGAATGCTGTTGATTTGAGGTTATAACAGTAACATTTCCTGGAGAAAAAAGCGATGGAATAAAAAAAAGCAGTCCTGCTGCATGACAGTGAATGTTCCCCATGGCCGTAGAAAGGTTGCGAAATTGTGACATTCATATCGTTTTACTGGCTATGAATGGTTCGCTCAACAACCACAAAACGGGGCGTCTTAGAGAGAGGTAGGAAGGCGTATGAAGGAAACACTGTTCCCTTGTTATTTTTTAATATGGAACCTAGGTCAGCGATTGAAGATATTCGGAAGATCTTCGGTGTTCCTCAACGAAAACGTCACGCTAATAGTATTAATACTATTATTTGTAGCCCTGTTTCTTTAAGGAGAAACTACGGAATTGTTGCAAAAAGGTGTGTGAAAATTTCAATGAAATTGTCGTTCCTGATGATTAGAGGAGAACATATTTTCGCGAAATTATTCCTTCGAGCAACTACTGTCCAGTAGGCCCTACCAGTGTTATTTGCGAGTGGTGGAAATGAATATCTGGTCTTCTGTCATCATTCCAATAACTACATATAATCCAGAGTCCCCTAGTGGCTTCTGAATAAGTTTGTGCTCGATTAATCTGTTTATGGAAGATTCTGTTTAGGCTTTTGACACAATTGTATTTGCCTGTAGTTGACAGGGCGTGACATAGGCCTCCTGATAAACGTCCCCTGCTTAATCAGAGAATCTTGGTATTCACGAAGTGATTGGAGTGTGCACAACGAGTTATCATTGCGCTTCCTCTACCTAGTACAGTGATTATGAGAGTACTCCAGCGGCATGGATTGATGCTCATTTGTTTCGACTAAATTAAAAAAGAACCTGCAATCGTGCGTAAAAAACATGCAGACGCCACCAAGTCCTCCCGGAAGTCGCTTCGTAGTCACCGGGAGGGACCTCAGGCCTATTTCTATATTGGCTTCTGATAAACAATTTTTTTTTCTTAACGGTAGTGAAGAAAAAAAAAAACAAAGGAAAAGGTGAAGGCTCCTGCCAGTTTTTTGAAGACTGAAGATATCAATCGGGTGATTGAATGAAAAATAAACTCGCCGTTCACGTGAGGAATACTTACCTTACGGAATATAGGCAACTGAATATAAAGGTTTAAAGGGGCTGCCAAATTGACTTGATGTCCGATAATGTATCATTTGAGAAAGATGAAGCGCCTTGATCTGACTTTATTGGGCATGGGTTTTACGTGCCGTAATTCAGTTCATATTTTGGGAGAAATGTTCATGACTTTTAAAGCCTTCCATTCGATGACTTCATTTTTGTTTACCTAATGGTATCGTTAATCAACTGGTCCAAAGGCCCTCCAGAATATGTTTCCTCTAGGAATTTATTTTCTCATATGAGCAATGTTCCTACTAATATGGGGTATCGCGTCAAGCTTCGTGCCAATTACTGCCCATTAATGTTCCGATTGCTTCCCCTAGAATTTTCAACTAGTGGAATTGCCCGATTTTTCCTGTCCTTGTTTGTAGTGTGGTAAGGATGTACATTTTCTTTTCATACAAAACCAAACCAAGGAGCCATCGTCTCAAGCTTCGTGGTAACTGTTGTATATAAGACATTCGGAAGTATGATTCCAATGCTTCCAAGAACAGTGTGAATACTTTCAAGAATAGTCTAGATTAGTTTCATCGGAATTGCAGACAAATTCTACAAAATCTGCTTTCTTCTCTTGGGTTATTGTGGTTCCAGGATCTTTCATAGAGACTCTTGCTCTCTTACTCTTCCTCAATGAACTAAATTTTCTTCAGTCGCAACTTACGGCAGTTGAAAATGTGTTTTTGAATATAAAAAAATATCCGGTATCGCTCTACTGCGATAGGTAGAATTTATATTAAATCTGACTAACAAAAAGAATTAAAACTGAAAAATCTAATCTAAGAATGTCACATCAAATCCGCTTATCGAATTAACACACACTATTGTTTTAACTATCTACACGATTGCATTGGCCAATATTCATCTCACATATATTCCGGAGACGGTATGCGAACGTACGGATTCAGTCACTCAGGAGATCCTTAGCCCTATTAGCCCACATCTCCCCATCCCCAGTTATACTTGAGTGTCGTTATATGCGCGATATAACTGACAAACGTGTGTGAGATTTTGTTTTATTTTTTATATGCACCCATCTATAATAACATAGCAAAATATCGATTGGGCGCCATACTTACAAACCAATGTTAACGAGGCGTCATCCCATCTGGGCTTCAAATAAATTGCTTTGGGGATCAAGTTGGAAACACAAGGCTTCCGTTGGTTATCGCGTTGCGTTAAACATAGTGGCACTGATAAAAGTTTGGAAAAGGAATAGCAGTAAAAGAGTAATGTTGAGGTAAAATCTATATGATCTCAAATCCCAACGTTCCAACGAGAAGTCTGACAAAATCCAAGAACGCTTGATCGGAAAACCTATAAATTAAATCTTGGTTTTTTTTACTTCTACTGAAGGTAGCACAACTTGCTAAACACCCTGATTTCGTCGCCGAGTGTTCCCTAGTTAAAAAAGAAGATCCTTAATTCCCCCTTCAAGGCCAAATTGTGAGGATTTATTTTTGTCTGCGGATCTGGAAGCAGTACATTCAAAAAGTACAGATGGTGGAAATTGGGGATTTTCGAAAATCCCTGTGTCCACGTCATAATGGCTTTCTCCACGTGACAGATGTTCGGAAAATGTTTCTAATTAAAATGCTCCAGCTCAAAAATTCACCAGAACAAGGCTGGTTAATTTGAGGTGCTATGATAGGGCAGTTTGTTAGATACCAAATAGTGGGGTGGCTGCGTTCTGGCAGCAAGTCCCACTGGTCTCCACAGGGTAGTGAACAGAGAGAGAGATTGGTCAGAACCACCCCTATGACCCAAGTGATAATATTTGTTAACACAAAAACAATTTTTTTGCCAGTTCAGTGAAGGTTTTGCAGGTATATTTGCAAATATTGCAGCAGATGTGTCTAGGGGCCAACAGATTGTACTTAATTGACAATAGGGTATATTTGGGTCAATTTGTCATTAGGGTGATAGTAGATTGTAGATCCAAGCTGTTATGTGATGTTTAATTTGTGTTATTCGTTGAAATCCCCCCCCCCCCATGGTTATCTAACCTATCATCGGAAAGCATGACCACTGATATTATACCTTCCCAATTTTCGGATCAGCCAATGACAAAACTTGGAATGCCGGGTGGCGAGTACACATGTCTGTCGGTGCGAAATTTAAATGATAAAAATTCACTCTCTCGATATGAATATTTGAACATGGCCATTTGGCGGTTGAGACATAATTTTGAGTGCACACATAATGTTTACCCCTCCAGCGCGTTTCTGCGAAGTTGTCCGACGATTGACATATGCACATAGCTTGGGCGTTGCTCTCGTGTTGGTCCACCCCTTTTCAAACTCGTAAGACAATTCAGTTCGAATGTGATAGGATGTACTGGCTATACCCAAATTGCGTGTTTTTACTGCATTTCACAACATAATTATCCCACTACATAGGTCAAATATTTCCTCTCTCAGTATATCTCACGAAAAAGATACCTAAGAGAGACGACTAACTTCTGTCCGAGCAACCTACCCTTGCACGGTTCGAACTTTCGAACGCGAAAGCGTGCAAATTGGAGAGCACCGCCTACATAATCACTCACCAGAAGGCTCGATGCTTTCTCCCGTGTATTCAGTTATGCACCCCGTTATACCGAGTGCAAAGATGTGATCAGTTCCGAATAACCTCCGAACAGATTTCATTGAAAGAACTGAATTGGTACTACACCATTGGAGCAGCATGCGTTGTCAAGCTTCCGTACTCGCGTACGTGTATTCTTCACAGTTACCCCATCGGTATTGCGGTCGTTCACTTTTTTCATACCCTTATTCCACGGCTCAAATACTCTCGATCATTTTTATTCCATTGGAACGTGAATTGCTGAATTTTGGCAGCACTGTTCGATATACCTATAACTTATAAAACACGTATATTTGTTCTTTATAAACAGTATATTTGTAACTACGTGTTGTGTCGATACCGATGTCCGACTCCACAACAACCAAAACTGACACAAGCAGCCCCTGACACCACCGTATCGGGAATAGATCCAACACCACAAATGTCAGACAATGACACCACAACCAGCCCAATACCAATAATGTACTACTCAACAACTTAAAACCCTAGTAAGTACCTGGAATGTAGGGAGTGAGGGTACGATGATATGTACTGGCTTTATTCCCCTTTCGCACCTCTAGTTAACCCTATGCGCCATGTGGCGAGTAAGCCAGGTGCTTTGAGTGACACTGATTGCTGTCGAATGATCAGATGTTCAGTAATATGTCACAGGTCTCCATTTGTAACTACAAGTGGTGTGTACGTACCGGCATTCCGACTAGGTGGCCAACACCAAAACTGACACAAGCAGCACTGACAACCAACACCGTTATCGAATCGCGTCCACACCACAAGGGCCTACATGACCCCACACCCAGCACCAATACCAATATTGTATCAAACAACATTAAAACCCTATTGAAGTTACCTGAATGTGGAGTGAGGGTACAGATGATATGTACTTCTGGCTATTTCCCTTCGACACCTCTAGTTAACCCGTATGCGCAATTGTGTCCGTAAATCCAGTTGCTTAGTGGACACTGATGCTGGTCGAATGATCAGTGTTCAAGTAATATGTACCGGTCACTACACGCCCTTCCAATCTGATATCACATCAGCGTGGATCTGGCCTACCTTGCCTACTGGTACTGGAACAGAAGTGGAATAATGGACACACATTAATAATGGGGCGCAGAAACAATGTTACTAATAACAGCTGTTTTGTCTTTGTTCCATAAACAAAATAATACAACAAAAATGATAAACACATCAGTCCTCGTAGGCGAAACTTCCCCCTCCCCCCCCCACCCGGTCATATTGTAGATGGCTAGTTACAGTTACTGTCGGCCCCAAACCCTGTAGGACATATGGAATCGCCCGATAAAAAGAAGAACACCACGGAATAAAAAAAAATAATTATGGGAAACGAATTTAAAAATTAAGAAATTACAAACAAAATTGTGTAAGGTTGCATAAAAATAACCACACCTTGGGCAGATTATCACAATGACGGTGTGATATCCACAACACCATATATATAGGTGTGCTAGTTACACCCAGTATTTTTAATAGTGTGGAACCATAGAAAATGTTTGCGCATGGATGATAATTCCCACATTGATTAACCTGCCACAATATACTGGTTAGTTCACAATCATTCTCTTTATGGTTGCTAATAGTTGATAATGAGCGATTTAGCGGAGCGATGGGTTCCCAGTTCGTTTCTGTTTCAAATGTTGCCACATCGTTATACCCGCAATTCGATAAACGATAATATATTTGGGGGGCTGGACGCAAAATTAATCTATGTAGTCATTAACCGGAGTCTCCTGCTTGGGTCAGTATGCCCGTTCGCGTTGTATACCCTCCCGGATCTATATATATAGGATCCCTTTCGTATTGACGAAAGTATCCAGCGGGCCTGACACTTACCACTGAATCGTGGCGCGAGCGACGTCGTCTCGGATAATCGAACTCATAGAACACTAGTGGCAGGATTTAATATTATTAAGATTAGAATGCAGCCTAACAGCATTTGAGTGCTGAAGCTATTCTTCAGTAATAGTTTCAACATATTGACGGCATGGAGGTCACCAGGTAATTTCATTGAAAATATCCGTCACCAATTAAATGCCACCATTCCCCCACCCCCACCGCCCCGCTCTCTCTCACCGTTCAATTTGAATACAGGTATAATGCTTGAGTGGTCCGTTTATACTACGTTTATAATTAATTGAATCTCAACCGCCAGTCCGCGAAATTCCAATGAGTCAACGAAAGCTCCGTAAGGAAACCGAGTGGGTGGAATATTCAAATAATGTGAAAATAGAACCGTCATCTATATAGCAGTGTCAGTTGGGGTAGTACGCGGAATGTTGGAGGCAGACAAACTAATGAATGCTGATGAGCTTCCGTCAATAAGGTCATTGTCTCTTTTCCCGCAATATATCGTTCAGGATGTGAGGTGAAATAAATATCACTTGTCATTAATGTAGTGCTGCCGTGCATTGTTGTAGAATAGAGGAAACCAGAGCCTAGAAGAAGCCTACCCGTCGAGTAGATCAGCCCTGATGGATGAAATGACGTATAAGGAACGTCCGTTCCGAAATGCATGTTTTGGTATTTGTTTGTGAAATTCATAGCTACTTAAAAACCGATACTGGAAACTACGACCTTCGGAAAAGTGGCCGTTTATACTGTACAGAAAACGTGGTTTTGGGCTGTTTCTCAGTAATTGCACGCGCGTGTGGTAAAAAACCCACTGGTCGCCTCATAGTCACCAAATGCGACGCATTACAGCACCGTTTGCGACAGAAAGAGATACCGCCACGGCAATGATAAATCGATAACAGCTAGTTGACTCAGTTAATGACACACTTAGATATTAGTTTCGATACCAAGAAATGGTTTATATTTGTCTTTGTATGCGATGTCGGAAACGAAAGTATGGGCAATAACGAGTCAACCTTACCAATTGCAGTAAAGTATTAATAGTCATGGCTAATCCCTAACAGGGGCAGCCTGGTTGCTCAATATTGCATTTGGGATTGCCGATGTAGTACACATTTACACGTAATTTCCGTTTTCGTCAGGTCATTATTCCAGAATTTCTGGTTCGTGACAACAGTCTCCCTGCCAAGGGTTAGTTATGGAACGATGTGGAACCATCTTCTAAATAGCAATACTTAGTGCGTCGAACACCGCCAAATCAGAAATATTCCTCAACAACTCAGCTACGAAATTCACAGTGGACATAATGAAGATCTAAAACACTTCAAAAGAATATTAAATAAAATTATCAGGTACCCGCTCATAGGTGATTTTGTAGTCATTTTTAATGTTCCTTAGAACAGAACAACCATTCATCTTTACATACATTCATCCTGTTCCACATCAGCAGTTATCACTAATCAACACCTAACCCCGCATTTCGTTGGAACGTTTATGCTCCCTCCACTATTAACTTTTAGAACCCAACATTTTCTGGATCACTTCTTAGACAGTCGAGACGGAGGAGTTACAAGCCGACCATGCGCTTGGAAGTCACAAGCTAACAGAAACGTTACATAAGACGCCAACAACAGCTCGCTATAAGTACGTACTTAAATCTGCTCATTTTCGATGCTCTGAGAGCGCCGGCAACATTTTCGCTATGAGTGCACGCACGACGCCTGCATATATCAATTACTTCAAACCCGCTGTATCTAAAATGAGCTGAACTATGCCCCTTACCACACGTAAATACCAGACCCTCGATTCTGAGAACGGTGTTCCCCATAAAAAACACATTCTTTTACCGTTCGCGCACCACTAAAGTAGTATTCCACTTAGATGTTCTCGCACTCAGTTGGGGAAGTCTGTCAGACGGAAAATTCCATGGCAAGTCCTCCCCCCCCCCCCTTCCCACTACATACGACCCTTCCATTTTCTGCACATCTTCAAGCCAAGTACCTTGGTTCTACAGAGACAGCGTAATCACTATTCGTATGTTCACACCACGGCCAAAAGTAATTATAGGCAAATTATGCCATATAGATACATGTTGTATGTTCATTCCTGTGTGGGCAAATGCGAGGAAACCTACTCAACCCCTAACTCACTCCATAGTTCAATTCCGTTTTTCTTTTTAAGGAATCAGTCACATTGTCTTCCGTCGCACCCCGATGTAATTTGTTGCTTTAAGCTTTCCGACCCCACTCATTGTCTTGTTTGTTCTAGAGGGTTTTTTCGTTATCATTGTGCAAAACTTGCTATCATTATGTTCTCGGTCTACAATATGAACGACGTGTTCGCCATTCCTCTATGTGCATTGCAAATGTAGTTACTATTGATGACTGTTTTTATCAGCAACTTCTGACTGTATTCATCATTTATTGGGATCTAGCTGACTATAAGATACGACGCTATTAGTGGAAAAATGGTATTGTTAAATCCCACTACACAGCAAGATTCGATAATGTCGCCCTATTGAGTTTTCATTACGACCTGATGATGACGGAGGCAATGCGGCCACCGCCCTGACTTTTAATGCCTTTTTTACGTTATGGCAGGAACAGCTTGACAATCTTCTTTTGAACGATTTTGTAAGTTTATATTCGGGACCCAACTGTTGTTCGTTATCAGATGTTTTCCAAAGGTTAAACAATCTTCCACACCCCCTATGTTCCCCGCAGATCCCAGTGACGTCATATGGGTTAAATGGCACTATAGAAAGTGTAACCTAACCTTCAGTCGTACCACCACATCTGGGTCCCTCAACATAACACTCGATGAACCGAAATGACCACTGTATTTTAACATATTTTACAGTGTGATACACTCTCACTAATAGATACCGGCCAGTCAATACTATCCGGTTTTCAATAATAAGGCATTTCGTTGACACCGGGTCGTTTTAGTCCAGGATGATTAATATTGGTTTTTATTTTTTTTTTCATATTAAGTCAATGTTGTTACAATTGTTTTAGGTGGCCACTAATAAGTAGATTATCTTTATGTCCTCAATACAGCTGCTGCGCACTGTGCAGATATTTTCAAAGTGGCTATTGTTTTGTTTCGTAGCTATTATATCCTTTTTTATGGAGTATAGGATCGTATTACACTTTAACATAACTTAGGTCATTCTACTAAGTAGTATTGTTCCTGGTGACTAAAACACTTAGTCCGGTATTCTTCAGGATTTTCTTGACAAGTTGCCAGTTCGTTCGACGATATTGTTCTGGTCAAACATTTGAAAGCGCTAGTCATTGCGTTGCCAAATGGGTCAGGTGTGTTTGGACTTCACTCCATGGGCATCGCTTCCATTGTCTAACCTACGCGCATGGGCCTGACCCATTCATTGGCTACGACGGCGTGCCTGCGCACGTCCGTGACGTACGTACGTACGGACACATCCGCGAATCGTCGTCGTTCATCATGAGTGCCACATTTTGACGAAGACACGGTCCAACATGGCTTCCCGATTCAGGTCCGTACGTAATCTTTGGTTTCCCCTTTTATAATTGATTTGTGAAAAAACGTGTATTGATGATTGTATGATCTGAATGAAGCTGCCAGCAGTCTCTTATTCCATGATTTTCAGACAGCAACTACGGCATCTACCGTACAGTTCAAGCCTCTGCGCGTCCTATGCCTAGCCTAAGTTAACCAAACTTGTATAGCCTGCAATGCGGTAAGCTAAGTACTAGGCTAACTGTTTAGCCTAACGGGTGGTCACTGATGCATTCTCCAGAGTCATACCGTAGTATCCAGAGTAACGCCAGATTTTCCATCGCCCCATATCACTCGTTCTGATGCACATCTATGATTTCTCCTTATTACTGGTCTCACACCAGGCACAGCAGTTTGTTGTTGTTTGATGATATCTGGTGCCATCCCGTCTGCATTTGGTTTTGCACTCGAAACTGAATCTTGGGTGGCAAGTCACCCCCTCCATAATTGATAAGTCATATGGGGGCAGCCAAAAAATCTTCAGCGATAGAAAAGCATGAAAGGCACACTTGGTGCCCATCTTGAACTTTACCCAGCCCTTAAGTACCACCCTAGCTGTCGTGATGAATAATTTAAAATATTTTGCATTGATTCTGTGAAAAAATTTAATATATAAATGTTATTACTTACTTAAGCCTAATTATTTATTTTCCTTTTAAAAACATATCAAAGTAAAGTTGGGCTCTGGGCTGCAATTAACTGAGGAAAATGCATAAAGTAGTCCACCAGGTTCAACAGGAACGACTCCAGGGCAGTGGTGCCTTTGAGTCACCACTTACCACAGGTCCGAAATACTTTTTAAATTTTCAGGTGCTACTTTCAGAAAAAATTGCTCCCCTCAAAGTCATTTCGGGGTGCTGCTCGAGGGCTTTCGGCGCTACTCAATAACTTTAAATTATATTTCACAATGCACGTATTTCTATAGAACTTCACCCATACGCTATATCAAGTGATTTATTATTATTCTTACTGATTTGAATTATTTTATGTGGGTCCTCTCGATACACTATGTAATGTCCGTAAAAAGGTATATGATTTCTGAAATATAACCCCTGCCTCAGTGTGAAAACATTTTCATGGCGATGTCTCTGTTTTCAACATTTTATAAATCGCCCCCCTTAAGTGATTTCAGGTGCTCTTTTAGCCATGTAAGGGTTACGAATTCGCACCTCTGCCACCAATTTTTTTTTTCCGGAACGTCTGACGAATAACTTGGCAAGAAAATAAGATTTTGACCATATTTTTAATTTATCCAAAATAATGGCAATTTTTGTGTGCAAAATTATTGCCGAAATTCGTTTTTAACTTAAATTTCATGTCTTTTTGCATCTTCCGACCTAATTTGGCAAGTTTCAGATTCATAGTTTTTTGTAATGTTTCACCATAGGAAATGCTGGACACTACTTAAGCAGCATTTTGTCAAAATTTTGAAGGAATTTTTAGGTAACCCTCCCGCCCTTAAGTCACCGCCCTGTGTAACATTTTATTGAGCTAAATATCAGTGTTTTTTGTTCGTGCATTTTATTAATGTTCTACAAGAAAATCACCTAAGTTTTTGGGAATAACTTGCAGAGTGAATTTCAATATCCCAGCAAAAGTCTAACAGAAGGCCAAAAAAAAATTATTGAACGCTGACCGAAAGAAAAAATTTGCAAATAGTCATGTCATTTTACAATCCAAAGTTTTGTCATTTTTTTCTGGTAATTTTTTCTGGATTTTTTGTTTAAAAAATTGACTAACAAGTTTTCAGGTAATTTTCGGACCGGGACCCGTCCAGAAATTTCGGGCGGACTCGGTCCCGTTCTTAAATTGCCAAAAAGTAGGCATAATGTGTCGACTTTCTGCATCAGGCCATCCTAAGTATGTACAATTGTGTACAAATTAAGCCCAACATTTGTTAGTGCATTGAGTTTGACATTGTTTACACATTTCATGTCATTATACGTAGTGACCATTTTTCAACGAAACTCACCCGTCTGTCAAGTGGTTAGTTCCTTTAGTTTCTTGAAATTTAATGCTGCAATTACTAACTACCCTATCTTTATTGACAACTTCCCTTTTCTATTATTACTAAACAAGGTGAACTTAACGGCACGACTTGAAGTCTCTCTTCATTTCTTCTTCCCTTTCTCGCGCTCATACGTGGTCTCGGCTGGGCAAAGCATTACTGGTTTGCTTGTATGTAAAATGGTGCTGCCGCCTCGCACTATAATATTGCCACTTCAGAAAATGCGTGAATTCTTTCAAAGCACTTCAGAATGAATCTAATCATCTTTTAAAAGTGAATCATTCCAACATCGCGTAGATTAACTGCGTTTTATTTATAACTTACGATAATTTCTTTACAACTATGTACATTTTTTTCATGAATGTGTGGGGTAATCCACTGCTAATAATGGCACCCAAATTATTATTATAATGAACTATCATATCCCAAAACGGTGTGTCCGTGTCGTCCGTTATGATTGGCTACGTAGTTACAACGTTCTAGGGGCAGCAGTTTTGCACAACACTGGATGGTCACGCATTGCACGTACCTGTGAATTATTATTCATGAGCCCTTGTGTTGGAAAGTTTTGGAATCCCAGCAGGCCGCAATGTAAGTGTTATGTGATTTATACACTGTAAAATTGGTGCCTGTGAATTGTGCAGTGTGAATTGTGCAGTGTGATATACGTTAGCTGTGATGAACGCCCTTCAAGTATCATATCAGTGGTGGGCCTATGTGGACACGGCTGCTGTGCACAACACGTATGCAGGATGGTAAGCTTAGTCTACGTCTGCTTAGCGATTAGCATGTCGGGTTGTTTTTGGCGTATCGTATCGGGTACATTCTCAATAATTAAAGTAATAAAATCCCAATCCCTTGTGAATGGAAAATTATAGAATTGTTGTTTATGCTACTGTTTATTTTTGGTTATTTGGGTATCGGGTAGTGGATTTTCATACCCGGGTACCGATACGGTCGGGCGGGACCCTTTTACCGGGACTCCGTCACGCCCTATAATAATAATATAATACCGTAGTTACCTTTATATAGCGCTTTTCAAATGATACAAAGCGCTACCACAACCAACAATAACCATGAATATACATAAACACTTAAACATGATTACACAAACAGGTGTCTTTTAAGATATTTCCTAAAAGAGGCGACACTAGTCGCATTTGTGACACTTGTAGGGAGGGTAACATATCCTAGCTTTGGAGTCCGCATGGAGGGAATTGGAGGGGGAAATAAAAAAGAGCAGTGGCGTAGCTACGGAATCGTGGGGGACGGCTCCCCCCTCACAAAAAAAGTGTCTGCCCCCCCACCACCCCCACTGGAAATCTGGCTGAATAATTTGTTTGTATCAGTATTTAGCTTATTTAAATTCCTTTACAACAATGCAATCATTGTGCCCAACTGGTTTATTAATTCACGAGAGTCCTTCAAAAAATCTCGCTATGTGGCGGTACGGTACTGGTCGTCGTGTCATTGTATCCGTTGTACCGCGGTGTTTGTGACTATAAAGAGTAGTTCCTTTGCTATTATGTTTCAATGTAGCATTATTTACACTCAATTCCTTCACGTATAAGTTGGTCATGTACATTTAAGGGCGGATAGCCTATAGAGAAGGGCGGAGGGCGAACCCCCACGTTCTTTTACTAACGAAAACAATGTTCAATGAAAATTTGACTGCTGTTTTCCAGCAAGCATTGCACCATTTGTTTGCGTCTAACCGATTAAAAAAAATTGTTTTTTTGTCGACCAGGGGAAAGGCGCCTAATAGCCCCTCCCCTAATTATTAAAAACCATGGCAGTTACCCATTTGCTATGATCATTTACTACTCCATGATCTGCCTTCTATACATTTGCTGGGCCGGTATTTTCTTGTGACAATGCGTGATTAAACATACTACGTCGTGCCAACAGCAATTAAAATCAACCAAAAGCTTGATTTGCGTATTCATGCAACCGGGTAACTTACCTGTAATGTCGTAATAATTTTTGTATCAGGTTGGTTTTTTGAAACCTAACTATTTTAATAAGAATGGTATGAACATGCATCACTAGAGCCAATTCCTGCGCGTGTATTATTTTAACCACCTTTTGTGTAATAAAATAATAGATTTTCTTAACTTTTTAACTACTTTGGGGCCCGCCATCTGGGGGCTTGCGATTATCAAAAATTTTCTCGCACTCTCCTCTTCCAACCAAAGGTGCGTTCCGCTTAGATAGTGCCACGTCGCCGTCAGAAATTTTCTCCCCATCGCCCCGCCCCCCCCCCCCCCACTTGAAAAATCCTAGTTACCCACTGCAAAAAGACAAAATGATATTGGTCGGTTAATAGGTAGATCTCCACGCTTCATTCACCATCACCCTCACTGACCCTTCCCCCGTCGACACCTCATGGTCTTCCTGTATTGCCCTTGCGTGCAATTTAGCAATCTGTTTGCGCCGGAAGTTTCTTAGAATCTACGCGTTTCTTGTCAACTGCCGCTGGTTACGACTTTACGGCTCAGTCACGTTAAGAATGGAAAATGAGAGTGACACAAGCTTTCTCCCGCGCCCTTATAGTGCTTATCCTGTCAAGCATTCATGCGGCCGCCTAAATTAATCAGGGCACGGATAGGACCGACTTTGTGAGGACAAACTCTCTAAAAATTAAAATAGGTCTAATGGGAGTTTGTTTACCGAGAATAGCGAACGTTACTAACATAAGCGAGGTCATCTTTTACAATTGTCCACAGAATCGAAATTTGAAAAACTTTAATTTCTGAACAAAATACTGTGGCAATCATGTGTGGACCTACAATATGAAGGGCCGAAAACGGTGGTCGTTGGTACAAACAAGGGGGTAGGGTTATGCGGGGGATTGTACGCTTGTCAGGAATGAGGATGCTGAACCCCCCCCCACCCTCCCCTTGGCCTTGCCCCCCCCCCCGCCCCTTGACCTTCTTCCCCCGCCCCCTGGCACCCACTGGGAAGAACAGGCGCCACCCCTACTCGATACTTTCAAACAGGCATTTGGCATTTTCCCTTCCCCAATGGATTTGACATGGTACAGTAATAGGGAAAATAACATAAGTCGACTTCATTACATAATTCATGAGGCTGTAATCCACATATGTCACCACAATTGTTCCAAAATTCAGCAAGAATATATGAAGTAACTTAGGGAAGATTTGGATTTTATTTGTCACCTTTTCGATTCATGCGCGGCGAGAAAGGGAGGAAATATGAATTTTGCTCATTAGTATTCATTAGGCTCATTAACTATTTATGAGAATTAGCATGGTCTCCAGGTTCTGTATCAATTGGTTTCTTATGTGTTTTTCCTAAACTAGAGTGCCCGAGCTGCTGATATGTTTTGTTTTTTGATATATTGGGGCCTTTGCATAAACAAAATCTTTGATTAACAACTGTAAACCCTGTACATTCACCTGGTGATGCCCTGGGTTGACAGAATTGCCTGCCGTCAACATAATAGGGAATGCGTCCATAGGTTGGAACTATCGGACATAGATAGGATACACGTCCGCATTGTTGGGGGAAGAGAGCCGGAACAGAATCAGTTGGAACATAGAGACGTCATTACCTATCTGAAATTTCTGGATGTTCCAACTGTACTTGAACAAACAAAGGCCGAAAGCGTATGCACCACCGAATCTATTTAACTTATTGTATGATTGTTTTCATTCCACTGTTTCGGTTTCATTTACCACTTTTTTTTTTTGCAGGTACCGTTAGTATCTTCTTCGTCCACATTCACAACCATGTTTGCTTTCATCCTCTTAAATAGTGCCAGTAAATGATTCAACTCATACCTAACAGTCAGCTATTCACTGTGCATACCTGTACACCATACTGTATTCTTGTACATACAATAATGCAGTCCCCTGCCCACAAACAACACCTAACTTTAAACCTTGCACCGACATGGCATATTTTGAATCCAAATTATGGAGATCAAAACACATTCAGGTTGTAAGGCATAGAGTGTTTCTTGGTCATCCATTATCGCTGGAATTGGGTTTCCTGCTTGCAAGACATTCCGCTTTGAATCTGCACTTGGGTGGGGGTATCACTTTAAACAACTGCCACAATTTTTTTGTTCATCAACTAAACAATCCTCAGTGTGGCCTTTTCTACACACAACAATGTTTGCCATCGTTTATTTGCTTCAGCACGAGGCTTCCAGAAACATGTGCACAAGCCACACCAAGATTCTGGTAACATATGGTACCTCATACGAACAACATGGTAATCAGCTCGACGAGCCCATTTTCACTAAGAACCTGCATTACCACAAGATAAGTTACCCCGCAGAGGATACTTGGCAATATCAACAGTGCACAACACCGGGGTTGGAAAACAACACTTAATCCGGTATCACCAGATACTGTTTTCTTTCTACTTGGTGGTTAACAACAGGGACCATTAAAATTCCCCATGGGCATGAACTTTGTTGCCAAATGAGTGAAGGATTGATCTCTCTGTCCATTCCCAGTTTGCAAACAAGATTGAGTCAGCATTTGCAGATGCGTTGGTGTGAATCCTGTAGATGTAAACCTCGATGAAGCTTTTGAGAACTGTTCTTGGCAAAAGGGCATTGTGATCACTATAGTTGATGCAACGCCACGTCATTCCGTTTGTTTCCCCCTTTGTGCATACAATTTTCATTTTTGTAGAACCAGTGGAGTACTCTTGGGACATGGATTTAATGGAAAAGAACAGACTATCAGTCTATAATGTTTTGGATACTTTTAATAGGGGCATTGTTGATGCATGATGATGTATTTGCAGAGTGTTAATGGACATGCCAGCCAGGATGGCAATGTATCAGACTTCTGTGATGGATCTTTTTGCAAGAGTAATCCACTCCCTTTCATCACAGCCTCCGACTATCCAATCCAACTCTATATGTTTGAGGGTCTGTAAGCCTTTGGATGTTTTCTCTTCCATTGTAATTTCGTTGCTTTGTGATTCCAGCGCATCGAAGGAGGACCTGTTTCCATTTCTACGCTTCTACGTGACGATCTGGAGAAGTACGCCCACTCAATTGTTTGTTACGTCAACACCCTGAAAAACAAGCCTCAACTCGTGAAGACACACTGTAGCTGTTCCACTTGAGACGGATGGAAGTGCCAGAAAGGGTAAGGTCCTGTTTATATACCCGCAAGGGTACGGATGTTTGCACACAGAACCTGTAAATGTCCGTCCTCTTCACCTTTAGGTCAGGCGCGAGATCTTTCGACGTAACACCTATGTTCCCAATTTTTTGTGTGAGGAGGTGGCGGATCAAGAATGATGGGAACTGATTGATCAGTTTGGGGTTAATGCTCCTACTGAGCCACTTCAGAAGTTACTGTGCACATGCTCAGGTCCGGAAACAAGCAGACTACATAGGTGAGAACAAATGAGCTATCTCCAAGCGTTATCGCTTTGGAACTGCGAGCGCTCTGCGAAAACTATCGATTCACACCATAACCCCAAAGACTTGAGTGTTTGTATCAAGGGATAGGTCGTGAAGTTTCATCTTAAATAAATGAATATTTTTCTAAGGGTGATCTTTCCATAATATTTTTCTACCTATTGTGTTGCTCGGTTATGGCGTGTACCCTGTCCGCGGCTTGCACATATGTATTCTATCTTCGCCGCAAACTCTGACTGTTTCAGTATTTTGTGAATCCGCATATTAGCCGGAATAGCTTTGGGTATAATTAGTTGCATGCTCATTACATAGTAGATAATATGATTAAGTTTTATGCATGGAATACTGCTAATTCGGTGACTACTTAGCTAATTTTATAATCCAGAATTAGTTTTCTGATTTTCATGGATCTTTTGGGTGTGTTCAAAATTGAGTTGCAAAACCATAAGGTATTGGGTGAATATAGTATTTATTTCTCCTAGGTCTACGCATAATTTTAGCTTGTTTCAAAGAAAGGTAGATCAAGGACACCATCAACGTGGAGACGAATATGCATGGTTGACTGCAGTGACTGCAGCTGCATTCAACTTTTTGAGGGTGTGGGTGACATCACATATTGTCCACTTGCTGACGTTGCAAATATTGGTGCCATACTGCTCCTCATTGACAACTGTACAAAGCCCCAAGGGGAAGATTTGCATGAGTCTGCAATGCTCAGTAATGTCATTGGAGGCATCAATCCCAACGTAAGTACAAGTCATAGTTCTTGCACTTAATGTATTTTGTGGCACAATATTTTTAGCCGACTTCCCAAGTAGCGCTACTATGGGGTCTCCTTTGACTTCTCCTCCGTTTGCCCATGGATTTACTTATTACGAGGCAGAATGTACAATACATCCCATCCTGCCATGGGACTGGGCTCATTTTAAGGCGTACCGTGGGCAGCTCTGACTACTTGCACCCAGGTCTGGTGAGTGGTAGCAGCCTGGATGTCACCACTACAGTGCAGCAGTGTGCACACCTAACCATGGAACCTAGTTTTAATACCCCCCTTTGCCCCATATGCATTATTTTGCAAAACAACAATAAGCGATGTGAGAAGCAATGTTGCGGCGTTCTATCCTGGATGAAAAAGAGCTGATGACTTGAGAGGGATTTTGGTGCTGGAGGAGTCTGTCGATCAGTTTGGCAAAGGCAATGAGTGCGATGGTATGGTCCTGCTGGTCATGTGGGAGTGGGTGGTTGATCATGCTCTAGGAGACCCTAAGTTGCGGGTGAATGTTGGCAAGGAAGTGAGGATGGGCAAAGATGACATTGAGAGGCAGTGTAGGAGGAGACGCAGAAGGTTGGTTGTTGAAGGAAAGAGGATGCCAAATCCTGTAGATAGCGATAGGGTGTGAGAGCTGTTGCTGATGGATTTACGGTGAAAACCTGCACCGCCGTAATCGGGGATCTAACCTGCAAAAAACTGTAGCTTCCACAGAAGCCGGAAACCTAAAACCGTCAACAAGGCAGCCTGATGACCAGGCCTCACCGGAGATCGCTTGTATGAAAAAAGGACAAAGTACAGTCAATGCTTCTCATACCTCTCATATTGATTCTTCTTTACGCTTTCATTTCCTCTGCAGAGGTGACTAATGCGGGCGGCTGTTCTTAGCCTTCCGCGTGATGAATGGAAGCTGGAGACATGATTGTTTCCGTGAATGAAACGGTGAATTCCTTCTAGGAATTCCGGAGACAAGGGCTGGTCTTGCGGTGCTCTGATTATGCTTGATTCATTTGTGCCTTAAATTTGTGGTTCAAACAACAGCTGGATGCCCTTAGACAATTTATCCCTCTTCCCAGTGTATATGTCGTCTGTTTCTAGGGCCAGATCAAAATATATCTAAATTGTTTGAAAGTGGATCACCACCCGTAGATTCATTAGAATTTACCTGTGACTGTCCGTTGGATAGTCCACACTAAGCATTCCTTAGCCTTCAATGAACCCCATCGTGTCTTGACCCGGACAATTGTCTCCCTTGGAGAGGTGAGTGTGTCAGTGTGCCATAGTGGATTTTTGTTATGTGTGGGGTTTGTCCAGCTATTTATGATCATGATCGCCACGGGGTAGAAAATTACCTCCACGAATCTGAGTGTGTTTAATTTAATGTTATAGTGGTGGCAGGTATGCTGGTACCATTAGTGCCTAGTTCGTATTAATCCCCCTCCCCCCTCCCTTTAAAGTCATGGTTGGGGTTTGTCAGAAGCTTGGTGTTAATCTACTTCTTTGTATCATCTTATCATTCTATAGGCACGAAGCAAGCTGACAGCTGCTCAAGGTGCTCTCACATCATTACCTGAGCATTAGTAACCTGATCAGACTATATGTGCCTCCTCCGAGTGGCACGTTTGGTCACACCACTACCCCCTGGCAGTCAAATACAATCGGCCCCCCGCTTTCCTTACCTTACATGGTTGCCCTTGGGGCTTGTTATGCCTAATGCCTTGGTCATCATCTCTCAAGATTTTGATGGTTCGGTGGAGCAGTGTGCTCCATCGCCCATTTTTTGTCCGTGAGCTGCGAACTTGAGCTGAGGTGAGCTATTGTGATCATGCAGTCTATCTATCTAATCTATCTATCTATCTATCCACATTGACTTCAAATTGCTTTTTTTCCTCCCACCTTCGATGGATTACATGAAACTTACAGAGTGCAATAGACAAGTAGGGGCATCTAGGGTGTTCAGATTTTTGGGGTACAGGCTCAGTCATGGGCCACCGGGCCCCATATGTTGGCATTATGCTAATATCATGTCATGACATAATTCGTTTTTATCCTTTGTGTTATACTGATCTTTTTAAATCCGTTCCTTGGGGTGTTTGGAATTTTTTTGGGCCGCGGCGCAGTATGGGCCCTGGCCCCATTTCGTGGATCACGCAAATGCTTTCCCTGCAACAATTTTAAGTTCCAAGCAATGATATTTTGTCATAGTGATTGTCTACAGCCGTCCTTCGGGAAGTTAGAATTTTTGGATCGAGGCTCAGTATGGCCCTGGGGCCCATTATGTGGAATCACGCAAAATGCTTCACCTCCCACAATTTTAGTTTTCACAGTACTGATGTTCATTCATGTGAGAGTCTTAAAGCAATTAAACCACCAGTTTTTCGTACCCCTACCCGTGGATCGATACAGACTTTAAGGCAGATGATGATAGTTATACAGTTCAAATTGCAGATCCTCTTGAATGTTCTCACAGACCTCAGTGTTCCTAACTGTCAAATAATCACCAATCACTTGTCTTGTTTCATGACTTGAATATCAAATAAATCAGCATAATTGGTACTTTTGGCAAAAGATTTTTCGAAAAAGTCGGTCCTTTGACCACTGGTTCATGGATTTTAGGTATTCCGTGTTTCCCTTGACTTGTGAATCAAAATGTGGGGTCTTACATACTACTGTCAGGTGCAAGTTGACATGTCCTCAACCGTCAGCATCACCGTTCATAAGTTGATGCCTTCAGGTTCGCCATATCTTGCCCATCTAACACAGAGGTCCTACCTGATTCTAAAAACTAAGAGTCCCCAAACCGTTCGACTTTTTTTCAGGAAACCATCGACCTTAAGTTTGTATTCGGACACAGATGACAAAGATACCCCTGCAAGTTGACAACCTAGCCATTTGTTCCACATCAAGTCTTCATGGCCGTGTCTTGCTTCTGGCAGCATTCTACTGTTTTAATCTGGCATACCCTCATCGCCTTCGGAGACCTTGCAGTTCTACCAGAAGATAGTGCTGAATCGACAACTTGGCCACTGATAAACGGTTGGAAGGTCTTAGTAACTGAACCGATTTCAGGAGTGAAGGGATGAACCTCTTCATGGTTTTGCAGTGATAAATACACCCCTCATCCTTGTTGAACATTTCGTTTTGAACTCCAGGTTTTATCTGCATTTATTATCACTGGGATGTCCACCTATTGTTATATCACAAGTGGTGACCAACCTATGCACACCTAAGACTTCAAATTCTGCTTACTCCCCTCTGAGGTGTCAAATTCCAGCATGGTACCATCTCCAGACTACCACAACTATACCCAACTGGACACCATAAAGGCCCGGTCACAACGCAGCTATAACATATAAAAATAAAAAATCCAAACGGTCACACTGCAGCGATAACCTGCGACTAATTTGTTTTGGCTATGCAAATGAGGTGCCACGGCATTGGCTACGCTCAATAGATTGTTTAGGCCCCAACGCACACTCCTGACGTGATGATCACAGTTTTTTGCCTAACGATAAATTTTATCGTTGCGGTGTGACTGAGAAAACAGAACCTGTTCAGTTACGGCTAATCCGATTTTTTTTTCGTTATCGCTCTGGTTACCGGGCGGAAGAGGGTAAAGGTCTTGGACAAATTAAACCATTTCAGAAGTCAAAAACTGATTGTATTTGCAATATTTTTTATCTGCATAAACCACCTATCCAGGTGGACGTCACCATGGGGTATACCCTAGTGAAACATATCAGCCCTGCATTGTGTATATCACTGGAATATACCTCAGAACACCCCCCCACCCCCCCCCCCCCCCCCCGCCCTGCCATTTTTCCAACATGGCGCTCTGTAGAGGTTATAGGATATCGTCTATTATTTGTGTCATGTGTGAAAATGTGCACATTGTGGTATTCTGTGTTCAAGGGCAACGCATGTTCTAATTGCCCAAGTGATTCTTTCTAGTAGTTCGTCATTACAAGTAGTGTAGCTGAGAGCCCAATATATATACTGTGTATACACTTACGAATCGTCCTGCATGAAATATTACCTTCTGTTGATTTTCAAAATCTGATTTTTAGTGATATCACAAGTACAAATAATTGGAGCCCGCCTAGGTATGCTCAGTAATTGAAAATAAATGAGGCAAAATCAGAGTTAACCAGGTGGGCAATTTTGACAAATGTGTGAATATGCTTTCAATGTCTAACAATAACTATATGTTGCTGCTTCATCATGTTTATGTTGCTAAATTTATAGCCCCTGCCATCAATTCATGTTTTTTTTCATAGATCTATTTGAGGCCCATCTGTGTCCAGTGTAGCTACAAAGATGTTTTCCTTCACAATCTTCCATAACTGATCCTGTTCTACTCATCGCTGTACTGTGGTTGCGATAAGCTTATCTGATATTGCAATATCATCGATTTTGAACAGTGTTATTTACTACGCATGTGTTTGAGCTGGGTTTCTGTATTATGTGCCTGTGATTACATCAACACAGGCTGTTCCAACGTTGGCCAAAAGCATACTGTGGGCGAAACATTTTAAGATTTATATCAGATGTCGGTGTCCCAATGCCAGTTTTTTATTTTGCCTAACTAAAGTGGGAGTCTCCGCTGTCATTGTTGTTGACTGGAAATTGTGAGTGCTGATTGTTGCGACCAGCACTGGCAAACCTCTCATATTGCATGCTCCAAGTCCAATTTGTGCTTAGAGCAGTTTTGACAAGGACATGACCTCTGGAAATTCATACTGAACTATTACAAATTTGGCATCAAATTGGCGGTTTAATGTGTTAATCCTATACTCTGTGAGTGTTTTCTACTATGGATGTCATCCTGTACAAAAATGTGTGTTTTTATTAACATAAAACAGTTTAGCCAGGTAGTCATAGGACATTCATTTATCTTAGTCCAACATGCTTTAATTGGTCGGTAAGTAATTACGTATTGTGTGGTTGTAGAGTAAATGACAAACCTAACTTAATCTTGAAAGTGTTGAACATTTGGTGTTGAAACATACTGTTTTGGTAAGCACATCATGTCCTATTTCCCGCCTCACTGTATTACGGCCATGGTTTTTTCATATTTTGTGACAAGAGCCAATTGGCAATTGAAATTCCCAATGTCCCATGGTACATGCTTGGAACTGCCAATAGTGAAAGTTTCTGCACTTGCTGCTAATGGACGCTGATTCATCTAAGAACTGTTTGTTTTGAACAAATCTTCTGAGTGCCATGTGTTGAATTTGTTCTCTTTCACCATCCTGTGTCATTAAGAAGCTGTTGTGGATGCCTCCACCCTGGAAATTGGACTCTGCCAAGTTTTTCCCACCTGCCTCATATCATCCTATTCAAAATCTCATTACTTCACCTACCAGTTGGTAAGACAGTTTCATGGGGGCTCACATGGAGCTTCTCCACAAGGCGCGAAGCAGGGTTCAGGCTCTGTTCCTCTAGGTCTTCTCTGCACAGTGCTATCAACTCTTCTCGGTCTACCATGAGACCTCCCATCGACGGTGCAGATCAGGACACCTAATCCACCATCACTTTGTTAGACGATACAACCACGCATTCTCTTTCTGAAACAATGATGTTGTTATCCAAACTGGGAGTTCTAAATCTCTTGTAGATGCTGTCAAGCCCTTTCCATCATCAGCTTCAAACGCACCCATAACATCTCAGCATGGTTTATTAATGCAAAGTCATTCTATTGATGACTGTAGTCAGATAATTCTTATCAGGGTCCGCGGTCCTGGAACACCGGCAAAGTCATGGAATTCGTCCCAAAAATCCAGGCTGGCAAGTTTTGAATTCAGTAATTATTGGAAGGTCTGGAAAGTCCTGGAATTTTTCAGGAAATTACCATTTTTCCTCATTCCCCCATTGAGAATAATATGGATTCTCACTCTAATTGCTAATTTTTTTTTATTCTCTTAGCGACTTTGACTAAAATTTACGAAGCACAGGTGGTGTTCAAATCCTATGTCCTCACCATTAATCAACGGTTTATAACGCGCTTCTTCGACCTACAAACCCCGCCAAAATAACCGATTTTAACCCTTGCATCAGGGAGGTCTGGACTCCTTCATTTGGTCATGTGAAAGTCCTGGAAATTGATTCTCCAGAAGCTGCAGGACCCCTGTTTATACAATTTATTCTTTCATCTTACGGTGTATAGTTTTGTTTATTTCTTGTTTACTTTTCTGTAAAACCTTGTTTACGAATGTTTCATCTTGCAATGTTAACCTTGCCTTAATAAAGTCTTGCAGTTTTATGTTTATGTATCTTAAACATTCATCTGGATTTCCATTTTTACATCTTGTTTCACAGCAAGCAGGGGTGTAGTCCCTTCCTTGTTTGTTCAGTCCAGTTCATATGTTGTGGAGTCCCGGTCATGGCGAGTTGGAAATTGGGGAACGAAAACAGGATTGACAAACATGCACTAAACCCAGTGCATCATAAATAAGCTTTCTAAAACATTTTTACTGCCTGGGCATAGGGAATTGTGATGCATGGGCCAGCCCCAAGAAGGCAAAGTTTGACGCAGGTTATTCAGTAGCAGGCCCATTTCCTGGATCGCGAGCAAAGTGCTTTTTGTCTTGCTGAACGAAGCCCATCTCAGGACTTTTGTGGTCATGTCCTGTTTGCCACATCTCTCTGTTTGATTGTCATGTGCTTGTATGACTAGTCCTTCGTTTTAATTAGTCACTGGACAAGATTTTATTTTGTAATATGACTAGATTTATCGTGTAGTGACTAGATTTTATTACTAATGACTATTACTTGTCGCTTGACTAATGCCCTCATTCGATAGAGGCACCTTGGAATGACTAGATAAATAGTCGTGAACATAACACAAATCAGTCATTGGAACGAGGAACAATTAGTCATAAAACTATCCCTGGACTAATGACCACGGGTCCGTAGAGCACCATTTGACTATTTTTGTTTGTCAAATTGACTGTTGTTTTACAGTGTACCACCCACAGAGTCCTTCCGACCAGTGGGCATCGACCGTCGAAATATGTTGTACCCTGAAACCGCAGTGTTTGTTCGTTTCGAACCAAGTTCCATGATTGAGAGTTTTACCATAATTTGCCTCGACATAATCTCTGACGAAATAAATATTTATTTCAATAGTTACCGTACGTAAACTTCCATGTTCAATTTTCTGGAAGCCACTTTTGGAGACGAATCATTAATTTCCAGTTCTCGGCATGTAGCAAACATTTATCTTGTTCACAAGTTAAAATTTAACCAGCCGTTCCCGTAAGCGTACACCTGTTTCGTGTGAAGGCTATAACCAAAAAATTCCCGAGAAGCATTCATCTGTTACTTGTTTAGAGACACCTATCGTCCGGTTCAGCATGTCACAACACGGGAACATGCGATTGAAACGGAACGCGGATCTACCTTTCCAGTTTGTTGTACACCAGGTTTTTGGAAGTAGTCTCGTTCGACCACATTTAAAGATGTTGGTTTCCTAATTACATACACATAGGGAATGAAAGATGTGTGACGATATTGGGAGTGAGAGATCGACATACTCGTAGTATTTTCCGACTAGGATTAGGTATTCCTGGCTAGATGGAGAGGGCTTCCTTCTCCTTTCCAATTTGAAGGTAGCATACATCAAATATTTATCAGTTGATTTACTGCAATTGTTCATTTTACTCCGTTTATTATCGCATAGTGTAACTGTGGTAACTCTTTCACAAGGAGATTCTAGAACAGTGAACTATACAAAACAGAAGGCAATCCCCGGAGTTGCAGTATCTCGTCTCGTCGGCATCCACTTCCAGCATAACTGTTAGAAAACCCCTTTTTTATACTTCGGTCAACCTTGTTCTAAAATTTGAAACCATTCAGGCCCTTCCAATCTCTAAATAATAATTAGAAACGAATTGTTCTCACAAAATGAACCCCAAATTCTAGTTTTCCCACATAAAATGAACATTTTTAGTAATATTTGGCTGTTGCATGAACAAGTTTTAATCGTGCTTGCTTACCTTGTTACAAAATTGGAAATCATTCAGCCATCTGAATCAGCGAATGAAAATATCTTGCAAAATATTGAAACTGTGGTGTACAAACGAAAAAATTGCATATTTTTTTTTTTTTTCCCAAGTTTCTTGAGATTTCACAATTTTTGTATTTTTCGTCTAATTCCGAGAGAAAATGCGTATTTGTTGTAAGTTATTTAGGTAGCGCGTTTGTCAATTTTCATGGTAATTTGCAGGTCGATAATTTCAAACTGGAAGATATTCGCCAGAATATACTACATACATACATACATACATACATACATACATACACACACACACACGGCACACAAAGTGCTCTCCAGGTCTCTTCCTAACTCCGTCTGGCTATACAAAAATATGCCCCATGATTTCAGAGAAATGGCAAGTTTATAGACCTATAGACAATTTTGCACCTATTATCAAGTTACAGTTGCACTGGCACCCCTTTTTTACCCATGATGAGGCACCGGATAGGTTTTCAAAACAAAGCAGTTTTATTGGGCAACTACTACTTGAATCGTATGTAATACGGTTTATTCTACACATATATTGTGTCATATTGAAGAACGGAAACGAAGGGAACAACAATTTTTGTTTCTTAAAACTTATGTTCCGGCAGTGGTGAGGAGGTTTTTAGTTATGTCAATCCCTCACCTAAATTATAATAGTTAGCTAGAAAACACTCGTAGAATTCAGCTGGGTATGTTTATGAATAGGTAGACTTCTGCTCTCCCGTCGGCTGAAGAGGAGAGTATACTCTGGAAATCCCGCATCGGAACGCGGAAGTATACGAGAACTCCGTGTTTTTTTATGTTAGGCAAGAGTTCCAAAATAATACTCCGAACTCTATAAGAAGTAAATCATCTACACGTACATTTGTTCATACTTACCAAAACCAAATAACTATCTCAGCAAACTTTATTTCATTAGCTCTTCCACAATCTTATGTCTCTGTTTCATGTATTCTCGCAAATTCAGAACATTGGATTGCAGAGACGTAAGCTTCATATACACTACTAGTTCGAAGATACACTTATTTTTGGTATATGTCTATAATGTTGGTTTTCTTCCTCTCATTTCCCCAGTTACAGTTCGATGGGGTAATATCGTTGTTGTACCAGTTACGTAGTGTAGCGTTAAATAGTACCACTACCTAGGAGGGTCCTTCTTACGGGAGGGGAACGATGGTAGGGGTGGGGCAGCCCCAACTCCCCATGTCGCTAAAGGTGATCGCAGAGGAGCCGTTAAATTCCAGAAAACACTCCTTCTCTCGGAAGACCCCGGGGTGTAGCACCAAAGACCGAGTTCATTTTATCTTCCTCTTGGAATGACCTATTGCCGCAGAGTGTTCTATCCTAAAAACCGATTTATGGTGACGAAATGTACCCAAAATGCTATACGAAATAACCTGGTCGTCGATCTACCTCAATAAATTTTCCGTTCCATTGCGTAGAATCCAGATATATTTTACGACAGCGCAAAAAGTCACCGATTACCTCGCAAACGACGACTGCATTTAACACGGCCGAACTCGTTTTAGCAACGTCGTTTATCAACGTTGAAAGAAAATGGGACAATTCGAGACCGGCGACGCCTGAAATAGTTTGGTCGACAATAAAAACTGAATTACCTAGTGTAGACGTGCAAAACCCGCCGCTCAGCGCTTAATAGCAATAGCACATTCAGGTCCCGTTTGTGATTGTTGAACATATAGTTCGCCCATCATCTGGACAGAGACAGATTTGCTCGACTATGCACAGTTAAGATGAGGAAATGGGTATTGAAAAGGCATGACGTAAAAGACAACTAAACAAATACTATCAGTATTGAATCAAGGATTTAAAATGAATCAGCCGCTCTTAAATAAGTTATAAGACGCGTAATCATGCGCTGCAAATAAGTCTATCCATTTCTTATAGTGGGACAAATGCGGTTATGAACAATTTTGCGTCTACTCTCCGTCATTTTGAACGGGTGAGCTTTGCGACTGAGGCTGTTCTTCATGCTCTTTTTGTCTGTCATATATGTTTCTTCAAGATTGCAAGTGGGTGAAGCTCTCCCAAGTAGTCGCCTCCCGCATGCGTCCATCCATTCGTTCATTAATGTATATTGAGTTTAATATTACTGCGGGTATCTCGTAGCAACGCGTTCACGTGCAAAACCAAAACGACTGGGTAAACACCAAGGGCATCATATCTAAAAGAAAACCACGGTTTTTAGGACTATGTTTTATTTGCCATTTATTGATTCCAGACAGGTTTTGAGAGACCTTTCGTCGGTCAGTAGTGACCTTTCTATTAATGAGGTATTATTTGCCATATTCATTATGGAAACAGTGTAAACCACGTGTGACAGCATTGGAGAAATGCATAGAAGTACATGCCGGGGCAGTTTTATAATGTGATTAGGCCAACAGCGAAGAATAGGCACGTGTCTTTCTTTTTAAAAAAAATCACGTGCAACCTGCCTCGACACGTGGTCAGCAATGTGCACCAAAATCCGTCATCTGCTGCTGTGGAATACACACACTTTACGGAATGCCTTGTGCCTTATAGTTGCTAATTTGAGGTGCGAAACGTTTATTATAATTTTCCTTATGTTGATCATATTAATGTGCCAGAATCTCTCCAGGGAGTGGCTACTCGCCAGGCTACGCAGGGTCTTTTAATTTCTCTAACCATCACTGCTTACCGTTTTGCTGGGACTGAATGTCCTCGCATAAAGATTCTATATAGAGGTGATGAGAAAAACTATCCGGAAGGATAGGAGCATGAAACACATGCGCATACCTTACAAAGACAATTGTGCTTCGAGTTAAATTGCTTTTGGGATGTGGTTTTGAAAACGCAAGGATTCATCATCACGTTGGAATTCAAGATGTTGCCGAGTGAGACAGTGCTGCTCTGTGCTTCGCTTCAAAGTCCAGATTTTTGACACCTTGTGTCTATGTTGCTTGCGAAATGAGAGAATAGTGGCGAAAGTCAATTAACCCATTTGGTTAACTTGGGGAACAATAAAATTGATGAGATTATATGATAACTCGGTAAATATAGGAGCCATTTTATATAGATACTTCATGGAGTATGGAATAGTGCTGAATAAATCCGATTTTTGGTTCTGAGAAGAAAAAAAGCAATATTCTGTAATTATTGGGATATTCCAGTAAACTTACCTGAACAATTATGCTTTCTTTATTAGGGCATTAGAGCAAGTAAACTCTGTATGTCTTCAGAAGTTCCCGGGAACTCCTCTACTCATGAATATTTAACATCAGTCGGGACTAATTCCTATTTCAGGGAAACCACTCATAACACATGAGCACGTATTTAAAAGAATGTAGCGGCGTTTATGGGTACGGCAAACACCCTTTTTCCGAATTAGGCCTGCATAAACTGATAAGGCGACAAACCACATTCACTGATCGCGGAAATGATCGACCCATTAAAAACGTAATATTTAACGAGAGGTACATGCTTTCTGAATTATTTCCATTACGCCTACCATCTATTAAGAAAGAGAGGCAAATGAGATGGACTCTAATCGCAGGTCAATGATAACCTATGGTCAATGCTAACCTAGTGGTATTTTGTTGCTGGGTAAGGAGAAAGGAGGACGAGCAACTATTTTCTTGTTACGTACCTCGGATTCCACCAGGGCCATCTTTCCCATTTTCATTTTCATACATTGTTTACACAAAAAGGACAAAACGTGCGATATGATTGTATGTTGTTGTACTAGGTAAAGTTCATAGCATTTCATAACGATCTCTGACTCGGCTTCAGACTGTTTGACGCATCACTGCTCTGGGAATGTCCAATACCAGCACCGCCCAAGATTCCACCAGAAGAGTGAGATAAACATTAGATTACAATTATATATGCAGTTGATTAAAGCCGGTAAAAACTATTCGCGTAATGGCTTCTCGAAATTGTAATCTCTAAAGCAAATGTAGGTTGGAGACAATGCCAGGGGAATCAATTGTTAGTGTTTCCTTGCAGATATAAATTAAACATATCACACATAACAATTCGGAAAATGCTGAAAATTATAAACAGTATTTCAATGTAATGAGGGAAACAGTCGCTAGTTATCAATGCCAGTCCATGTACACGTCAGTGTTTGATGTAAGAAATGTGATGTGTTTAACGTTATCATTTTTAAAATAGAACCTAATCCGAATTTGGTTAAGTAAACTGCCCAGGATGCAAATTACCTCGCCTTTTTTTTCTTTTCAAGTTATTCCATGCAGTTGTGTTTCATATGGTACAGGCAAATCATTTTGTACTTCCTAACTTTGCCAAGGGCTCATAGCAGTGATTTCTCTCTCACAATGAGATGAGATGTGTCATCTTTCAACTTGTGTCATCTATAACCAAATTAGCATTGGATTGGAAGCATAAAATATATGCAAACAAATCGAATGTAACTTTAGCTGAAATTTAAATTCAAGCAAATGAAACACCTGAGACAGAGAAATCTGGCTATCGAATGGTCGAATGTATTCATTTTTAAAATAATTGCCCGTAGTTCGAGGGGCCTCCCCGAAAGTTTTATGTAAAGAAAAATTAAACCATTTATCGCTGTTTAGTGAGGCATGTCGTCTCTTCCATCATTTCATTGCGATAAATAGGCACGTGAAAGCTCCTGTGAGTTTTCCACTCCGGTTCCCAGACACCATATGCTGATAAGTATAGCTTACATACGCGAACCCCCTCCGGACAAGCAAATGAATCTTTTATTGCACTAGGTACCGTACGTATACTTCAATGTGCAATTTTCTGGAAGCCAACGTTTTTTTGACGAATCATTACTTTCATTTCTCGGCTCGCAGTAGCAACAGGTTTATCTTGTTCACAAGTTAAAATTTAACACGCGTTCCCGTAAGATGTAACACTGTTTCGTGTGAAGGCTATAACCAAATAAATTGCCGAGATGCATTCATCTGTACTTGTTTATAGAGACACCCTATCGTCTTACAGCAGTCACACGGGAACATGCATTGAAACGGGAACGCGGGATCTACCTTTACAGTTTTTGGGTTACACAAGGTTTGGGAATGTAATGTCTGTTTTCGATTCAAACATTTATTCGATTGTTGGTTTTCCTATTACATACATACGGGATGAAGATGTTGACAGATCTGGAAGGAGAGATCGCATATTTCCCTGTAGTATTTTCGACTAGATTAGTATCCTGGTCTAGATGAGAGGGCTTTCCTTCTCCCAATTTTGAAGGTAGCATAGCATCAAATATTATCATTGATTTCCTGCATTGTTCAGTTACTCTCCGTTATATCGCATAGTGTAACTGTGTAACCGTTTCACAAAGGGGATCCTAGAACATGAAACATACAACAGAGGCAATCCCCGAGTTTGCCCGGATCTCGTTCGGCATCCCTTCCCGCATAACTGTTAGAAAACCCCTTTCTTTATCTTTCGAACTTGTTCTAACATTGAAACCCTTCAGGGTCCTTCCAATCTCTAAATATATTAGAAAAAGAATGGCATCTCACAAATTGACCCCAAATTCTATGAGTTTTCCCATACCAAACATTTTCAGTAATATTTTTGCTGATGCCTGAACAGTTATAATTCCTGCTTTCTTTTACCTTGTTACAAAATTGGAATCATTCAGCCATCTGAATCCCGAATCAATTCTTGAAAATAGTGACTTTGGTGGAAACGAAAATTGTCATAATTTTTTTTTTTCATTTCCTGTAGATTTCACAATTTTGCTAATTTTCGTCTAGAATTCCGAGAGAAATGCGTATTTTTGTAATAATTTAGGCGTTTGTCAAATTTCATGGTAATTTTCAGGTCGATTATTTCAAATTCTGAGATATTCGCCAGAATATACAACATACATAAATACAACATACATACATACCCACCACACATGCACACAAAGTGCTCTCACAGGTCTCTTCCTGAACTCCGTCCTGGCGATACAAACGTATGCCCAAGGATTTCCAGACAATGCAAGTTATAGCCCTATACAAGTTGGGATTTTGTCTTTTTCCGATCTTACAAGTTGCACTGGCACACCTTTTTTTACGCCCATATGAGAGCACCGGATAGTTTCAAAACATCAGTTTAGTGGTCACTTACTACTTTAATCGTATGTAATACGGTGGTTTATTCTACCACATATTTTTTCAATTGAAAGACGGAAACGAAAGGGAACAACAATTTTTGTTTCGCAGAAATAGGTTCCGCAGTGGTGAGGAGGTGTTTTAGTTATGTCAATCTCTCACCTAAAATTTTAAAATAGTAGCTAGAAACACTCGTGAATCAGCTGGGTCGTTTATGAATAGTAGACTTCTGCTCTCCTCTCCGTCGGCTGCAAGAGGAGAGTATCCGCCTGGAAATCCGCATCGGAACGCGGAAGTATACGAGAACTCCGTTATTTATGTGAAAGTCAATAGTCCAAAATAATACTCCAAACTCTATCAAAGTAAATCATCTACACGTACATTTGTTCATACTTACCAAAACCAAATAACTATCTCAGCAAACTTTATTTCATTAGCTCTTCCCACAATCTTATGTCTTGTTTCATGTATCTCGCAAATTCAGAACATTGGATTGCAGAGACGTAAGCTTCATATACACTAACTAGTCGAAGATACACTTGTTTTGTTATATGTGATGATTAAGTGGAGTTTTCTCTCATTTCTCGAGATTACGAGTCGACATTACAGTAAGGCGTCAACATTTATAAAAAATATTAGACAGTTGATGGACTACTTAGCTGTTAGCGACACATTCAGTTCGCCTCTATTCTACTCGACTGAGGGTAAATAATAGAAAAGTCCCAGTTACAGTTCGATGGGGTAATATCGTTGTTGTACCAGTTACGTAGTGTAGCGTTAAATAGTACCACTACCTAGGAGGGTCCTTCTTACGGGAGGGGAACGATGGTAGGGGTGGGGCAGCCCCAACTCCCCATGTCGCTAAAGGTGATCGCAGAGGAGCCGTTAAATTCCAGAAAACACTCCTTCTCTCGGAAGACCCCGGGGTGTAGCACCAAAGACCGAGTTCATTTTATCTTCCTCTTGGAATGACCTATTGCCGCAGAGTGTTCTATCCTAAAAACCGATTTATGGTGACGAAATGTACCCAAAATGCTATACGAAATAACCTGGTCGTCGATCTACCTCAATAAATTTTCCGTTCCATTGCGTAGAATCCAGATATATTTTACGACAGCGCAAAAAGTCACCGATTACCTCGCAAACGACGACTGCATTTAACACGGCCGAACTCGTTTTAGCAACGTCGTTTATCAACGTTGAAAGAAAATGGGACAATTCGAGACCGGCGACGCCTGAAATAGTTTGGTCGACAATAAAAACTGAATTACCTAGTGTAGACGTGCAAACCCGCCGCTCAGCGCTTAATAGCAATAGCACATTCAGGTCCCGTTTGTGATTGTTGAACATATAGTTCGCCCATCATCTGGACAGAGACAGATTTGCTCGACTATGCACAGTTAAGATGAGGAAATGGGTATTGAAAAGGCATGACGTAAAAGACAACTAAACAAATACTATCAGTATTGAATCAAGGATTTAAAATGAATCAGCCGCTCTTAAATAAGTTATAAGACGCGTAATCATGCGCTGCAAATAAGTCTATCCATTTCTTATAGTGGGACAAATGCGGTTATGAACAATTTTGCGTCTACTCTCCGTCATTTTGAACGGGTGAGCTTTGCGACTGAGGCTGTTCTTCATGCTCTTTTTGTCTGTCATATATGTTTCTTCAAGATTGCAAGTGGGTGAAGCTCTCCCAAGTAGTCGCCTCCCGCATGCGTCCATCCATTCGTTCATTAATGTATATTGAGTTTAATATTACTGCGGGTATCTCGTAGCAACGCGTTCACGTGCAAAACCAAAACGACTGGGTAAACACCAAGGGCATCATATCTAAAAGAAAACCACGGTTTTTAGGACTATGTTTTATTTGCCATTTATTGATTCCAGACAGGTTTTGAGAGACCTTTCGTCGGTCAGTAGTGACCTTTCTATTAATGAGGTATTATTTGCCATATTCATTATGGAAACAGTGTAAACCACGTGTGACAGCATTGGAGAAATGCATAGAAGTACATGCCGGGGCAGTTTTATAATGTGATTAGGCCAACAGCGAAGAATAGGCACGTGTCTTTCGTTGTAAAAAAAATCACGTGCAACCTGCCTCGACACGTGCTTCACTATGTGACAAATCCGTCATCTGCGCTGCGGCTACACACACTTTACGGAATGCTTGTGCTTATAGTTGTACTTTTGAGGTGGACGTTTTATTAATCATTTTCCTTATTTGATTCATTATAATTGCAGAATCCTCCAGGGAGTGGGACTACTCCGCCAGCTCCGCAGGTCTGTATTTCTCTAAATTCACTGCTTTAACACCGATTTTTCTGGCCTGAATGCTTCCTCGCTACATATTTCATATATATGATGTGTATGATAAAAACATATACGGCAGTATATGCGCACTTGAAACACATGCGCATACTTCAAAACAATGTGTGCTTCGAGTAAATTGCTTTTGGATGTGGTTTTGAAACGCAAGGCTTTCCTCATCACGTTGGAATTCAAGATGTTGCCGAGTGAGACCAGTGTGCTTGCTCTGTGCTTCGCTTCAAAGTCCGATTTGACCCTTGTTGTCTATTTTTGCCTGCGAAATGAGAGAATAGTGGCGAAAGTCAATTAACCCCTTTGGTTACCTTGGGTACAATCAATTTTCGATATTTTACATATACTCGTTAAATATAGGCCATTTTATATAGAGACATGCAATTGATATGGAATAGTGCTGACATAGCCCTTTTTGGGTTTCTTGAGAAGAAACCAAGCAATATTCTGTCATTATTTGGATCTTCCAGTAACTTACCCTGAACAATTTAATCTTTCTTTATTAGTCCATTAGAAGCAAGTAAACTCGGTATGTCTCAGGAGTTCCAGACAACTCCTCCTACTAAGAATCTTTAACATCGTGGGCGCACCCTAATTCCTATTTCAGGAACCCACTCCAACCCATTGGAGCACGGTTTTAAAAGATGTATCGTCGTTTAATGGGTACGGCACACCCCTTTTTTTTTTTCCGAAATTAGGCCTGCATTAACTGATTAAGGCGACAAACACATCCACTAATGCCGGAATGATCCGTCCCTTAAACCCGTTCATATTTAACCGAGGAGGTACACTGCTTTTCCTGATTATTTCCATTACCTACTAGAAGCAAATGAGATGGAATCTATCGCGGTCAATGCTCAACCTATTGGTCAATGCTAACCTAGTGGTCTTTTGTTGCTGGTAATGAAGAAAGGAGAGCAGTAGCACTATTTTCTTGTTACTTACCTCGGATTCCACAGCGTCCCCTCATTTCCATTTCTTTTCATCATTTTTTTACACAAAAAAAGAAAAACGTTCGATATGATTGTCTGTGTGTTGTACTAGGTCAGTTCATAGCATTTCATAACGATCTCGGACTCGGCTTCAGACGGTTTAGACGGCATCACTGTCTGGGAATGTCCCATACCAGCCACTGTCCAAGATTCCCCCCAGCATGAGTGATCTAACCCTTAGATACAATCTATATATGCAGTGCTTAAGCCGTTAACAACTTTCGCGCTAATTGGCTCCCTCGAAATTGTCATCCTCTGACAAATGTAGACTGGATGACATGCCAGGGGAATCAATTGTTAGTGTCCTTGTAACAGATATAAATTAACATATCACACATAACAATGGTCGGAAAATGATGATAAATCGTCTCGAAAACAGTATTTCAATGTACTGAGGGAAACAGTCCGCTAGTTATCAATGCCAGTACCATTGTCACACGTCAGTTGTTCTATTAAAGAAATGTGATGTAGTTTATAACGTTATCATTTTTAAAATAGAACCTAATCCGAATTTGGTTAACGTAAACTGCCCAGGCTGCAAATTACCTCGCTTTTTTTTTTCTTTTCAAGTTATTCCAATGCGTTGTGTTTCATATGGTACAGGCAAATCCTTTTTGTACTTCACTAACATTTGCCAGGGCTCATTAGCAGTGATTTCTCTCTCACAATGAGATGAGATGTGTCATCTTTCAACTTGTGTCATCCTCTAACCAAATTAGCATTGGATTGGAAGCATAAAATATATTCAACCAAATCGAATGTAACTTTAGCTGAAATTTAAATTCAAGCAAATGAAACACCTGAGACAGAGAATAATCTGGCTATAGAATGTGTCGAATGTATCATTTTTTAAATATAAATCTGCCCGTAGTTCGAAGGAGCCTCCCCGAACGTTTTATGTAAAGAAAAATTAAACCATTTAATCGCTGTTTGAGGCATGTCGTTTCTCTTCCATATTTCATTGCGATAAATAGTGCACGGAAGCCCTGATGCAGTTTATCACACTCCGGTTCCCAGACACCATATGCTGATAAGTATAGATTACATACGCGAACCCCCTCCGGCAAGTAAACAAATCATTATCAGACACGAAATCAATATTCAAATGCCCACGTCTGTCCTGTTACTCTTGTGGATTTTCTTGAAGGTAGAATTAGTTATTCCTCACGTGCGTTTCACGTAATGTGTGAACGTAATGATGTATCAGAATAGCATGCCTGCTATAGCTGATTTTGTTGGGTTTGATTTCTGGATTTCTGGAACCAAATGAGATTCATCAAGGAACTCTGGCCGTGGATATGAATGAGCACTGGCGATACGGAAACTCTTCTCCACTACTCGACTAGTGCTCGGATTATATCGAGGCAGGGCGTGTGGAACAACCCCGACAGACGTCCGACCACATTTTGCGACACCCTCTTCTTCCACGGAACAGCGATCGATTAATAACGAATTCGACTACTTTCAGAACCTCGGAGAATTGAACCTCTCATGTCTAACGACTGTTCACAGCCGACTAACAAAATTCATTGCATATATCAGATTTAGAATATCCCGATACAGACCCCGGAAACCCACATATTCACTGCTTTAAGAGGAACAACCTGAAGTGAGAACCAAGACCTCGTTCGTCGCAACTGCAAGTACAGCCACTAGGGAGGATCGTCCAGTAACTGCTAGCACTCGAACTAAGAATTTTCGCTTCAAAGTGTCACTGATACCACATTGTCACTCCCCCGCCAAAGTGACCAGAGATACCCAAATCATAGCGTATCCTATGGGGTGTTGTGTTATTAAAACAAAATGAATAAAAGCAGTGATCATGTTTGTTTTGGTATATATTTTTAAATTGTTTTTAATCACTTAGATCGCCCTCGCGACAGAGTCCTCAACCATTGACAAAGGATTATTCAACACTGTACCACACTCGGACATTCCTATCTTTGCGTGGTACAAGAGAAAGGAGGGGTAGCCATGAAGACCTTCGAAACAAGACTCACTGTGACTCTAGCACCTGTCCTCCCTTCATGTTTCACGTAGTCATGACCCCCCGTCCCCGCGAATTATCGACTATCATCGGACTATATTGGAATTGTTATCATGAATCACGCCTCGGCCGCCTGCCTCGTTTTAGAAGTCAAATCGTACTTTCACATTAAACGTATGAAAGAGGTAAATATATTGAAATATGGTGGAACACTTCTGTAACGATTATGATCGGTGGTGATTCAATTAAATTCGCTATAACTGCACTAATTTAAAATGTTTTGATGCTTCGATGTTAGCAGCTTGATCATGTGTTACATGGCTCGTTGCCATCCATGACAACTGTCTGCTCTTCCGAATGCTTTCGTTTATACGACTGAACGGCTCATCAATCGCCCGTATCCGATTACATTCACCCTTGAGTTTATCATCCATTTATCAAAACATCCATCATGTTGTCACTATAACGCTGGCTATATCCACTCAATATGATCCGTCTAGGGAAGTGTTCCTTTTTTAGTATGGGCGGTGAAATTAGCACCCCACCCACACAACATCTTCTGTTCAGATTGATTTTGTCGGATTCGTTCAATTCATTATTTGCAGGGGCTGATACGTTTATTGACCGCTACCTACTCGATTAATTCACCCACTATAAGCCCACCCATCAAATTATCCTCCTGCGGGGGTAGACTAATCTAATTAATGTGTTTTATTTGTTTTCACGGGACCTCTGTATTTTTTGTTCATTTACAATAAACTGACAACACAAAAACCCTCTGCATGTGCTATGCGTATGAAATTAATGGTAGGAATGAATTAATTACCTTCGAACTATACTGTCGATTACTGTAGTTATACCTTTTACCTTTTAGTATAATAACGTGTTGAGAACTGATCAACTACCCTCCTCAGTATTATCAGAAGGACTAATCATCACATCAGCTTCATGGCCCCCATTACGAACATTAGATCATGAAGGAATACAATTATGTGGTTGGATCATCAGTAAACTCACCACATTTACATTATAGACTATGAGAGTTACGGTACTCAGCGTGACTGTATTTAAATGGACTATGAGAGGCGAGCGGGAGAGAAACCTAAATATCTAGAAAACGAATTCAAAGTAAAAAAGAGCGAGCGAGGAGAAAACAATGATGTTGCAGTCAAGTGTGAATATAGGTATGTATACAACGCAAGTAATATAGTACTTATTACAGATAATCCACAAAACGTCACTGTTTATATGTATGCACGTGACAAAGGATTTCAGCGAGCCTACGCTGCCGCACGAGAGAACCTGAAAACATTCTGAGTATAACTTATGGCATTGGTCGCGTCTGTTTTATTTGTGAGAACATCCTCGCTTCTTTGGCTATGGAGCCAATGGAAGTGAAGTTTAATAATCTAACTTTCTGACTGAAAACCATGGATAGAACATTGTGTAAAAAAAAAAAAAATCGACGGAAGTATTAACTAAGTTTAGACACAATCTCGAAGTTCGCCTATGGAATTAGTGGTGTGGTTTCAGTGGTAACTAATGAATTATACAAAGAAGATCCAATTACAGAAAATGAGAAAAATAGATTGATAAATCATTTATTTTTGCGGTTGGAATCTATGGGTAATGGTACATGAGCTACGAAGTTCGGGTACATTGTTAAACATTCCAAATCATTTAAAATAAACACTCCAAGCAGAACCAATGGCATCAGATCGCCATGTATGACAAGACAGAAAAGCAATATGACAAACAACCAATAGTACTTACGTGTGGGGTTAATAGATCTATATATATATATATATGATATAGATATATAGATATTATATATATATATATTATATAGATATATAATATCTATATATATATATATAATATATATATATATAATAATATATATAATATATATATATATATTATAGACAAGAGGCAAAAACTGTAAAACATTGCACATGTACGTAAATGATAGGGATGGATTCTCGAATGAGATGGAAAATTTAGCATTTGAAGAAAAATGTGAGTGTAAAACACCGCGAATGTTTGGATGCAAAATAATATATATAAGATATAGAACCTAATAACGACCCCGAAGCCACATCATCCAGGAAAAAAATGAACCCAACAACTCGAACTAAATAATTCGCCAGTGATTCCTGAAAAATAAATCTATAGACTGTTCTTGAACGCATTCCCACTCTTAGAGCAAACAACATTTTAAGGAAGACCAATTCCACTCATTGATCACTCTCTGCGAGAAGAAATATTTACGAATGTCCATTTGTGCAGCGCTTGCACGAAGCTTGAGACAGTGGCTCTATTTGCAGTAAACATTGGAAAATTCAAGAAAGTAGTGGAAGGACAGGCCAGGACAATTTGAGAACATGGATCAAGTCACCCGGATTCGCCTCAGCTCAATGGTAGTTAGACCGAGACGACTTAATCTTTCCTCGTTAAGATAAAGTTTGCAGACAGGAATCTATTCTTGGTGCCCTACGCTGAACGTTTTAATTTTACTGCTGGTCTTTGCCCAAAAGTAGGGATTCCACACTTGTACAGAATCTCAGTCGCGGTCTCAACAGTTGCCAACCTGACAAACAATATAAATATCAAGGAAGGAAACTGAAGTTGCGTCTAATACAAGCTAAGAATCCAATTACTTCTTATAGCAGCTTCGGCACCACTGCTGGACGATTTCAAGAAATCAAAACAAAACCAAGATCTTTTCCTGAAATACCTCCTGAGTTTTCGGCCATTCAACTGAAGGAAGCGTTGCGATTGTTGGAAAACCAAAATGCATAACTTTGCAATTGTCGACATTGAAAGAACATTTGCAAGTCGGAAAACCATTTTGATGAAATTTCCGATCCCTTTTGAACATTGGCAGCTCATCGTTCGAACCGACCTCCCGATACAACTTAGTATCGTCTGCGAACTTCTGAACCTTGGAATGAACAGAACCTTCAAGATCGTCCATATACGCCAGAAAGAGTAACGGCCCGAGAACCGATCCCTGGAACACCACTAGTGGACCTTTTGCCAAGAAGACGACCGCCATTAATGACACTCTTTTGTTCCCTATTTTAGGCCACTCACGAATCCACTGCAGGACATTCCCTCAAGCCAAATCTCTCTAACTTGAGCCCGAGCGCCTCTAGAGGAACCTTGTCAAAAGCTTTCCTGAAGTCCGATGAAAATTATAATCCACAGCATTGCCGTTTGTAACAGAACATTTAACCAACAATCTCCATAAATTCCAAGGATTTAGTCAAACACGAACGATTTTTCCTACCCAGGCTTGAGAATCCCTAACAGACTATGCTCATTGAAATAATCAACCAATGATCCGAATGCTGATTCCCATTACCTTGCCGACACCTTATAAGACGACTGGCCTGTAATTACAATGAAGAGACCGTTTGCCTTTCTTGAGAATAGGGAAACATTTGTTCTCCTCCAATCATCCGAACAATACCGTCGTGTAGAGTCTTATTGAAATAATAGCTAATGGAACAGACACTCGTCGGTGTCAGGGATTTTATTAAGAAATTGATCAACTCCGTCAGACCAGGAAGCTGTATCACTTTTGAGCTTCTTCTGCATTTTCTCCTTAACTAAACCAGGCGAACACACACCATATATAACCAATACTATGCGGAGAAACCACCCCGACAACTATGGTTCCCCAAATTACCAAGTTCTCATGAGTAAAAACGACGAGAAATAATTATTGAGAACCTAAGCCATCTCCTGGCTATCGCTGATTGTACTGCCCGAGTCGGATCTTCAAAGACCAATGCTATCCTTGACTTTCTGCGTCACCCTCACATAAGAGAAAACTGCATACGAGGATTCTCCTTGATTTTGATGCATCTGCCTCTCAAAATCAAGTTGAGCACCAGGAACTAAACGCTGTAACAAAGCTTTGGCTAAACTTTGAAATGCTCTAGATCAGACACGGACCCCGAAGAACGATAAAGTCGCAATAAGTTGTCGCTTACGGTGGATGGCCAGTAAAACTTCCCTTTTCATCCAAAGAGGTATCATGTTTCTTACTGCGACATTTCCTCCAAGGAACGTAACTTTCATCAAAACCCGTTAACCTTTTCAGGAAAACCATTCCCAAGTCAACAGCATTCGTAACTCTAACAATTTATCCAATCTACTTGCTAAAAAAACCTGACATGCCATCCACATCGCCTTCGCGAAACAAGGAAACACGCTTTACACTCTGTGGATATTGGACAGAACAGACAATTGGAACTAAATATCGTGATCAATGCTTGCACCGCGTACCACGCTCTCTACATAGCTACAGAACTAGATCACTGCTCAAAACTAAATCCAAAATGTTATTCTTTCTGGTAGGGCAATGTACATGCTGAGAGGAGAAAATCCTGCTTGACATTGAAAGCCGATCCATTACTGCCCTATTCCCATCAGATCAAGAAGTATCTGGATGATTGAAATCACACTCATAATAATTGTACTCTTCCAGAAACTTCGACAAGCATGTCGGAAGAAAAGATGTTGTTGTCTTCAGAGCTATTTGGGAGAACGGTACACAACGCCAACTAATAAAGAACGGGGAATACCAGATGAGTTAGACGGAATTCACACCAAACCGAGTTGACAAAACTTACCACCAATCGTCCCCTCACACTAGTCCGTCGACCTCACCTACACCAAATTTTCCACCACCCATGCCCCGGAGAGTACTCTATCCTATCTTGCTATACACAACATAACGCGGAAGGTGAAATTCGGCTGTGGAAATATCCTCATTCAGCAAAGACTCTGTAATTCCAACTACGTTAAGCTTGCGTTCCTGGACTAAAATCCGCAACTCATCAAACTTGTTACTGATACTTTGAACATTAGCACAGAATAAAGACAGCTGGTAACATATCATATCGCTAACTGTTGACCTCCGCCACCTCCCACTCTTACTATTTTACAAACCCTGCCAGTAAGCCTACGGACACCTCAAACCCTCGCCCCCAATTTAGTTTAACACCCTCCCACTCAGAATTGACCACTTGCCTACAGTGAAGCCCCGCACCATTAAGTGAAGACCGATCCTTAGCTAAAATATCCCTCCTTCCCCAGAAAACACGAACATCCACAAACTGAACGCCCTCCCCAGCACACTCTACATTTAACCACCTATTGAACCCCTATCGTCCTACCGTGCACCGCGATCGTCAAACCTAAGGGAGAATGCCACAAATCGCGTACTTTCGACCTAGTGGACTTCAGCCTGCCAACACAGTTCATCGGAATCGGGATCTGTGTGACCTTCCTGACTGTCACCCCGAGATTTATTAGTGCCTATCTCGACAACCCCCACCATGACCCTCCTCATCCCCCCCACGATCCCGGGTTTTCCCTCGCACTAATATCCTCCCCGTGCTCCCTGAAAACAAACACGCGTACGCTTCAGCTTATCTAAGCGACTAAATTCCCGTCAACATACCTGACAATCGAATCTCCCACCTCAAACACTTCCCCTTTTACCTACCCTCCACCACAGTCCCCAACCTTCCCTCATCCACCGCGACTGGAACCGCCTCTGACTGTCGCCCCTCCTCTGTACTCCTCTCCCGCCCCCCCACTCTAATCCAACTGACCCCCCTGCACTGCCTCCTCACCTTCCAGCACAACTAAACTATTCCTAAACTATTCCTAGTGTCAAGGCCAGGACCAACCCCCGGTATGAGTTTGTTCGGAATATTTATCAGGCCCTATGTCCTTGCACTTTCCACTCTACGGAGCTTTTCGTACATTTCATGTTGTTCGACATTGGGTGATATTTTAGAAGGCATATATGACGGCAGCAGCATTTAAGGCAGTAGATAAATGCAAAGGTTGCCATTTATTTTCGTCCGCAATTTTCCTGTATCAGTTGCGTCAGGGCTGTCAGGGCTGATATAAAACAGAGGGAGCTTGCCAACTTTTTTTGAGAGCACTCTATGCCCTCATGTCACTTTTACGGATCATCAGTCCTTGGGTTACGGAGAGAACTTCAAATACAAATTTGATTTAGGGTACCGCTAACATTTTCCGTACGAAACTGCGTTACGCATGGGACGGTAGTTGGTATTATCCCATTCATGAAGGGGCAATATGCGTCTTTGGATAGCACTTTTTATGTCAGTTGTCATCCATCCCACGGTTAAATCACAGAGTGCATTTTCACTGATTGAGAGGGAAACGATCCTTTCAATGACAGGTTCAACTAGAAGATGGAACGCATTGTACTTGGTCAACAGCATTTGACACTGTGTGCCAAGTTTTGGACGTGATCCATCTGCCAAAATCCTTTATACCCTTCCACGAACGGGGCGAGAGATTTTTTTAATGTGGGTATTGCCCAGGGTCCCACCTCATCTTTAGGGAACCAAATTGAAGTATTATGATCGCTCATACCAATCGTAGCAGCAATGACAGGGCTATCATCAGGTCTTTATTCACTTTGAAGGGTCGATCAAAATATCATGAACTCTCAAAGGTCTATACCGGTTAACTATTTTCAATGCATTGTATGCCAAAAAACCCACAACAACATATGGGCAGTTGAGATGGTCGTCACTACCCTCTTTTTTCTTCCTATAGGAGTTTTAGGCCTAGACATATTTTTCGCCCTCCAGCACTCTGATAATAGGAGTATTTGTGTCCAAGGCTAGATCCGAGCGGATTTCTCCGTCCTTTCCCTCCCTCCAATGAAAATGGTTTGGTTTTTTTTTTCGAAATACAAGAGGGGGGGGGGTTAGTTGAACAAATCAAGAATATATTAGCTCTTCAAACTCGCTCAGGTTTAGGGGGAACACCAAAATATGAGCACAATTACAATGAACATATTTTTAATTCGAAAGTTTTTTTGTTTTTTTTCAAGGGTCTTTTTATACAGTCCGATAATACACAGGAAGCGTCTCACACAGTATCACACTATAGCGATATTATGCAATATACAATTAAGAAACCAATACGTCAATGTTTGAAGGTTCTAATTGAAGGATAGGTTTTGAGCAATGGGTGCATACCTACTGAGTCCATCCCTTAAAAATGTTTATTTAAAAATAATTGAAATGAGGCATTCCTTATTTCAAAATAGTACCTTATATATCACCCTTTTAGTTTTGAGTACGCTTTCAGGCTTATCTCCGCGATTAAATTCCCCCTGTCAACATAACCGGACACTCGAATCTCCACCAGCAAAACTTCCCTTTTACCTTATCCCTCCCCCCCCAGTCCTCCTTTCCTCCATCCACCGCGACTGGAACCGGCTTCTGACTGTCGCCCCCTCCCTCTGACTTCTCCCCCCCCGCCCCCACTCCATCCAACTGCCCCCCTGCACTGCCCTCCTCAACTCCCAGCACACTACATCTATTCCTAGTGTAAGCCAGGACCAACCACGTATGATTTGTTCGGAATATTATCAGGGCCCTAATGCCTTGCAGCTTTCCTTCACTCTAACGGAGCTTTTCGTGACATTTCATGTGGTTCGAACATTGGGTATATTTTTAGAAGGACGATATGACTGCAGCATTTTCAGGCAGTAGAATGCAAGGTTGCATTTTTGCGTCCCCGCATTTCCTTATCAGTGCCGTCATGGAGGTCAGGGGCTGATAAACAGAGGGAGCTTGCACAACTTTATGTGAGAGCACCTATGCCCTCATGTCCTTTGACGGATCATCATTCCTGAGGTTACGGAGAAGAACTCTCCTAGAAATTTGATTTATCCGGCTACGATTTTCCGTACAACTGCGTTCCGCATTGACGGATTGGCATTATCCCCATTCAGGAAGGCAATAGGGCGTCTTTGGATGTGCCTTTTATGTCCATTTGCATCCACGGTTTATCACCTGAGTGCATTTTCACTGATGAGGGACAACGATCTTTCAATTCAATGCAGGTTCAACTAAAGAATGGAACGCATTGTCTTTGTCACACAGCATTTGACACTGTGTGCCAAGTTTTGGACGTGATCCATCTGCCAAAATCCTGTATAAAACCACTTCCACGAACGGTAGCGAGAGAATTTTTTAATGTGGGTATTGCCCAGTCCCACCTTATCTTCGGGAACCACATTACAGTATTAGATCGCTCATACCAATATCGGATCGCAATGACAGGGCTATCATATGGTCTTCACTTTGAAGGTCATCATCATGACACTCCAAGGTCTTACCTGTTAACTATTTTTCAATGCATTGTTGCGAAAAAACAACACAACCATAATTGGCAGTTGAGATGGTTCCGTCACACCCTCCTTTCCTATAAGGCGTTTAGCCTAGTCATATATCCGCCCTCCAGCACCTCTGAATAATGGGGTCTTTGTGTCCAAAGGCTCAGAACCCGAGGGATTTCTCCTTCCCTCCCTCCCTGAAATGGTTTGGTTTTTTTTCGACAATCCACAAGAGGGTGGGGGGGGGTTAGTTGAAAAAAATCAAATATTAGCTCTTCAACTCGCCGAGGTTTGGGGAACTAACCAATATGATCACATTCACATGAACATTTTATTCGAAGTTTTTTTTTTTTTTTTTTTTCGAGGGTCATTTTTTATACAGTCCGATAATACACAGGAAGCGTCTCACACAGTATTGATCACACTATAAGCAATATTATATGCAATATACAATTAAGAAACCAATACGTCAATGTGTGGAAGGTTTATACTGAATGATAGTTTGGAGCAATGGTTTTCAGATAAGACTCTACTGAGTCCGTCCTCTTAAAATGTTTATTTGAAAATATTGAACTGAGCAGACTTATTTCAAAATAAGTGGCCTATATATCACCTTTTAGTTTGGTTACAGTTATCCGTTAGGAGAGATTTTCGTAAATCGTTTCCCTATGGGTATCAGAATTATACCACATCATTTTTTTATACTCGCATTGTTTAAAAAGTTTGTAACGTTATTTTACAGTGATGTGCTATCAGAGCACGTGGTTATACTAAAGAATTCCTGTTAGAAAAGTATGATCAATTCTGGCGAAATGTGTACATTTTGCTCGATCATAATCCATAGTCTGTCATAGCTTACTGTATTAAGTAGCAATAAATTTCCATGCCCTTGGCTGGACGGTGTAAGACATGTAAACCTCGTGTATGTACAAAAATCGCAAGCACTGTCGAACATAAATTTCCTGCACATTCTGTGTTTTTTTGTTGTTTTTTGTGCGCGAATATCGGGGCACGTAATAACCCATATAGTGCTTAACGATGGCAATATAACTAAGTGCATTTTTCTCACAAAGTGTGTTGATTGTATCTCCACTACACACGGGTTCAAATCAATGCAATTATTGTAATTACGCAACCAAGTGTAAGAACAGAGAAACATTAATAGTTGATTTTGAAATCCAACACATGACCATTATTGCGAGACAGAATAATTATTGGGAGTCATTCCTGGAAATAACCAAACCTGAACAAAAAACAAATCAGATCCATCGCAGACCGACGTTCCCTTGTATTTTTTTCTTCTCAAATACGAGTCATACAAACCACCGTTGCGCATTCTTTGACAGTGATTCAAAACAATGGTTACCCTGAATGTTGCGTTCGTTTAGCTTACTAGACCGTCAATTGGTAACAGGTAACAAGGGCATGCTCCTACTTGCATCGATAAAGAGTTGCTTGGGAATGTTCCTATTTAGTGAATGATTCACTTCGAGGATAAGGGAAAGATAACGGGAATAAAAAGATAATTGAGTCAAATCTCAAGTGATACCGATAGTGTAGTGCTGTTGTTTACATTCCGACAAGGCAGCTGAACAGACAAGCAGAGAGTTCAGTTGAATCATCGGAAAATAGTAATGAGGGGTGGCGCTGCGTCACCATCTAGTTGCCATACGAGCGAAACAGGACTCGATTGATATGGGAGGCTACCTGAGATCCTCGAATCCGACTCAACGGATTTTGGACCTTGATCTTGGGCGAAAAAATAACATTCGTCTTAGTGGCATGAAGCTACCCGGCCTCATACTATAGTTCTGCCATGCCTCTGCTCCAATTAGCTCCTCTGGTCACGGTCTTATTTCCTTCCCTCACCTGATCACTGTTTTATTTTCCTCTCTCACCCAAAAAACTTCCCCGTAAGGCTCCCTGTCAGAGGCAAATATAGGACATTACTCCACAGCTGATTGGTTCGGCCTTGAGGGTTTTGTTCGCTGATTTTCTGTGGGACCTGCAGGGTTACCAACTGCAATTACGTTTGCCTTTTTTCTGCCTGTACCGATACTCTTCGGTGGAATGCATGCCTCCATCCCTTCCTCTCTAAGATAAGGATCCCCTTCATTCTCCGTCATGACACCTCAAACACACACGATTACCCTAATACAAGCCTTCAGAAATGTGGTTCGTCTTCGGGGACAAAAGAATGATAAACATCACACTCTAACTTGTGTCCCTGCGCCCTTATGCCGACATCCATCTCTGTGTTTAGTCCACTATGGACGATAACACTGGTGCTGTAAGGTTGCGTAAGAGGAGGGGAAGCAAGTCAGAAAACAGAAATCCCGGGAATAGGAAGATCAGTCAGTTCCAACATTTTGCAACCTCACTCACACTTGTGTGCCCCACCCTCATATCTCATATTGATTGATGACCCCACCCCCAATCCCCCGGAATTTTGTTTTTTTTCTGTTTTTGGATGGAATACTACATATCAACAATTTCCTCTGCACTTCAATCCTCCACAGGCTTGTCCTTCCTTAGGCGAAATGATGTTCTGCTGGAAGTATAGAGGCGAGGCAAATAGGTGAGCCCCAGAAAGGAATCACCTTTCAATAACTTTTGACCTCCATACGGAATGTGTGAAACATTATGATAGGCCCAAGTGCAAGCAAGTTCTTTCGAGGGAAATTCGGCATTTTCGCAAACTCCCAACCGACCCCACCAACCTGCCCAACCCCCAAACCCACCCCCGGACCGTCTCCAACGATACTTTACAGACATGCCAACGACCTATTTACACACTCACAGACGAGCACAAACAATCGAACCGTATGTTCTCCTTCACCTCCCAGTATTCGTCTCCTGATGTTTTCTGCGGTACAGATTCCCAATTATATTTTCCAAATCGTGCCACCTTCCCACTCACAGCACGACGTCATGTCATCCGTTTCCGGAGCTCCTCTCAGTATTGTACGAACGAATCCTGTGTTTAACGAGGCTCCAAACCACCGGGCTTTACCGATAATGCTTTGGGAATTGGACTAGGCTCGCCTGGCTTACCGCCACCTTTCGCCGATACTTTGTCTTAACACGTGTGTTTTATCAAATTACGTTTTAAATACCGTTACTAGCGGGTCTATGCTGAATCCGGAGGCGAAAGCTCCTATAGTGTAACATTGGTAATATTATTCTCAAGAAGTACTAATTTCGGGCATGACAAATTCCAGGTAATTACGAAATAGAGAATGCCTTGTTTAACACAGCCCATATAGTTAGTAGGAACTATTTTGCAGAAGAACAATTTTTAAATTTTTCAATTGTATTATCAGGGGGAGACATGGGCTAGCCTTGGAGACCACCATTGGTTAGAGGCCGGCAGCATCCCGTTATCCTATGTCAGCATGCATCGATTACGCTATCCACACCTAGTGGCGTGCAATGGAGGGCGTAACTTTAGCGAGGGCGATTTAACTGGGTTTCCTTACCAAAGGAAATTCCATGGAGGAGTCATGACACAGATAACTGATAACTGATAGTTCCCCACTGTATGTACTCTATAGCTGTTTAGGAAGTAAAAATTCATAATTAAACCAATCCTCATCGACGATAGCTGGAACAATCGGAGTTTTATTCATCTGACCTGGGAGTTGATTCGCTGACGTGTGGAGCAATTGGCTGAGGTCTGGATGTCGAGGGAAAGAGGGGACTCCTGTCAACCGAAATACTGTTTCCATTGTTTGCCAAAGGCGAAGGATCCATGTCAGTCCCGCATCATGTGTGTGTCCGTATGTGTATAGTATGTATCCGTTTATTGCTATCTCAGGCCTTTCCAGCACGATATCTGATTAGTAGAATTGAATTGATTTCGTCTACACCTCACGGAGTAAGCAGTTGTTGAGCTATGGTTGTCGAGGACATGGCTGACTTAGCAATAGCTAAGTAGCTCTCATTTGCAAGGTCTTACATGGCTTAGTTGAGACAAGCTGCGAGTGGTATGAGGGAGCATGTTCGAACATAACAGTCATGTCATGGTCGGCCAAAACAAGGAAACGTAAATGGTCTGCTGTTTTTGGGAACAAGCGCATTGTGATCCCCCCCGTTGTCCGCATCAAGTGTGGGCTTGCCCTCCTCTTGACCTATATTGAACTTTTTGTTTGTTTTTTTTTCTTTTTTACACCGAATTCAATGATTTTAATCATTCCTGGGAATATGTTCAGGGTCCCACACAAACGAGTATATACGCACCTCAACAGGTTACACAATTGCAACGGGTAGAGAGAAGCAGTCCGCGAGCACTCGGACCAACATCCTCGGAGTTACGAGCCCGACGCCCTAACCAATTAGAACGCCACTATTCCCAATACAGTTGTGATTACTTAGTGGAAGTGTGCAGCCTGACACCGCATCCAGTTGCTTCTTTATTCATGGGCAGAAGTGAGTTCACTCTTTCCATGCGTCTTAACTTCACACCACCTTTCCCCTCCCCTTTAGGACAAATTTCTTTTGTACGGTGTGATCCAGATATCCATCATAGGTCTGGACAATCGTCATCATTGTGTATAACCTCGGAACACTTGATCAATTCACCGTTCATATTAGAACTTGCAAAAAAAATCGAATAGAATACCTCGCTCCTCCCATTACTCATAGATAATACAGAAACAGGCTAAGACCCTGGTTCCGATCATTGATAGCACTCCTAGATCCTCATCGCCCCTGATGACCACAATAATATTCATCGAGGCAATATTCTTGCCTCTTTGTACAGGTTTAAGTGAAACAGGTTACTCTGTAGAGGGGGTTAGACCAGACTAGTCGCGACTCCCTTATAACATGGAAAGCCAGTGGACGCTACTTGCTCAACACAACAAACTGGGATGGAAAGCACTTGTCAGTTTCATTTCTTCCATGGCCATATCTAGTAGATTATCATGAAAGACGGGTCACAGTCATTTATCTCTACATCTTTCATAGTTGGGAATGAACTGTTGGGAAAATGTTTGTATGAGAATGTTTATGAGTCTATACATGGGGAATTCTCCCTCCCCTATGATGATTATCACGCGAATTCAGTAGATAATAAATTGCGCGGCGCCGTCTCATTACCAAACTTACTACGAGCTATGGTATATCACTAGAGGTGCTGAACTTGACATTCCTCCCGGCCCATACTTGTTCCAAACCAAATTATTGTCAGGGCATAGCAAGTAACAATGAGTGGTACATACTGCTAAATATAGGCAATGGGATAGCTCTTTCGGAATACAATTGCCCAAATCAATGCATGTAAAAAATACCATACACTACTATTGCATGATACCATACCATGCCACTTAACTGGTCAGAATACTGGGAAGAGATGTTCCGACGTTAACCACGTAAACCACAACGCCATTATGCAATATGCAGTAAAATTGCCAATATATATTTATTGCGATATACTTTGAAATCTCGACTTTCGGGAACCATTATTTGTCTATGATCATGAACTGACGTTGTATTCTTGCTGACTGTTGGTTCTTCATGCATTGAGTAGACTTCAGAGGTTCTTGTTTTTTCTTTTTTCTTATTAAAAAATGACCATGAGAGGCTGAAAGAATTGCGTCGCCAACAAAAAAAAAAGGTCAGAACAAATGAGCATAGGAAAGCATGAAAGAATCGCTGTCCCGAGACCGTGTGGTATGTAATCAATTTTTGTAGGCAGAAGAGGGTTTTTTTTCAAAATGGTAACTTGATTAGAATGAGATCATTTTGCTTCATAGGCGTGCCACTTACGTCTGATAATGGACGATTGGCTGAAGCGTGAGTAGTTACATTTACGGCACGTGAAAGCATATTGTCTGTGGTAATCCGGTATAGGTCGAATTATAATTTCGTTGTTTGTTGGTCAAGGAAGTACGGTTTGGCCCACATGTCGATATTTTGCCCGCCCCTGAGAACAAGCGTAAGGGTTTTACACGATGACATCCTCCCAGCAATGGGGCAGGTGAATCATACGTATCACTTAATATGTGTAGTGACTCTCATTCGCACAGGTAGTGTTTTCCCTGTAATGAAATCATCAAGTCTACCTACGAATATGGCTAACGTGATACCCTCCCGGATCCCCTGACTGGAAATATTCGACCCTTACCCAAATTATTCGCAGAAGTCACGATCTCCGCTGAACGATATGAGCATACGACGTAGGCAAATGAAAAAGCTATGGTAAAAATAATTGACCGTGGGGGGGGGGGGGGGGGACTCATCCCACAAAGCCCTGGTGTAGAATACGCTAAATTCAATGGTTATGTGTTGATTTTTTTGCAGGGAATAAATCCAAAACACATTTTCGGAGACGACACAAGGCGATTGTTTCGGAAAATAAAATAGACATTGATGATTATGATGATGCCACAGACATCTTGTGGAACGCACATATGATGAAAATCTGTTCCCTAGGAAAGCCTGAGTGGGACAGTAGCTAACGACGTAGAATCCGATTGTTTATTAGAAAAAAGATCAATTTGTTGAGAACGCTCTTTTGACAGGAACCTTCCCTTACGAACATCATTAAGCCATGATCATACGGAAAATCACATGGATTTGTTCGAATAGCGCGTTCTCGCGCGTTAGTCTTGGAATATGGTGGAATAGATGCGGGCGTGAAGGAGGATAAGATGTTTAACGCGAGCTGTAATATCTGTGTTGCTGAAATTGATCCTTTTCGTAACTGACGCGGTAAGTGTTGCCTTCATATTCGTGACAATTATCACCAACTTAACTAAGTATAGAGTGACGCTATATATACTACTTTATCAACTTAACACACAAGATCATGTGTGGGGGGGGGGGGGGATGTTCTTGATCACTGGTATGCTATACCTATATGTATCGGATGTCTCAAAGTAACTTAATCGGTGGGATTACCGATGTACTACAGTTAGGCTCAAAAGACATAGGCCTATTCATAGCGATATCATTGTTTATGCCACATAAATTGCAAGCTATGCTGGAATGTCTGTCAGACTTCCTGATTTTTTTTTTTTTTTGTTTCGTGTTTTTTCATCTAGTGGTCTGTGATGCCATAAGAACCCCTCAGAATATTCGCTGTTGTTGTTTTTATGCAGTATATAACTTTTCAGTACCTACCAACGACCAACACAGAATTACGCTTTCCTTAATTTTAGTGTTATGTACTGATCATCGCCTTTGTCGCTGAATGTGGCGGCAGAATCCACTATGCTCTCATACTACAAACGAGGGTTTTCACAAACGCATTAGAAGACCCCCAAAGCCCTCATACCTAACAATGATAATAAAGAAAAATCGCTATCGTAACTAAGCCGAGCGGAATTTGGTGTTCGCTGCATTGGCTGGTGCCACTGTGCATTTATACCTGTGGCGACTTCCTATATGAATATACCAACCCTCCGTGATAAAGTTGAACACTGTGTTACTTCAAAATTATTCTTTACCAATTTCATCAAACCAATGCTGTTTCGATGAAGGAATATCCAATATTCCCGGAGTGAGTATTCTCAGTATGTTTCCTGTCATAATATTACATCAGAACATCTGACTAGTTCGACGACATACACTGGTTTCTTTGAGTTAGGCATAATATTAAGCAATTGGCTGAGGATATCTTTTCACTGATTCTACCCAGCATTATGTAACGTTACTCGATGCTGTGTACAGTCTGAGTACCAGTGTATGTAGAAAGTTGTCACCTTTTAAGAGCAATGATTAAGAAGAAGGTCCTCAAAATTTGAGACAGAAAAAAATGCGAGATAGGAAACTACAGAGAAAACCGGAAATTCGGTCTGGATCTCATCGCTGGCCTGCTAATTCAGGGCTGAACATATCTTATTAATTGTACGGGCAATGATACCTCTTGGGAAAAAGAACTCCTCTGACCGTACCCCCTCACTGCCAGCAATCAACAATGGACCGAACTAACATTAAAACAAAGAATAGTATGAAGCTATTTTTTGTCAGTCAACTTGCCAAAGAGGGAAAGCTAGAATTCACCCCAGGGTGATAAGAAATAGTGAAACGCAAAGGCGACTGTACACCAATAGGTCCTACACTACACCACAAGATACCTCCATAGAAGCCTACACACAAAATAGGGGATAGACCTCACGAAACACAGAACCAGTCCGAAACCAATACACAAGAAAAATAAATACGTCACGCGAAGAATGTAACAACAATTAATCAATTATTGAGTGGCTATTAATACGATGGATTTTCAATATCTTACAGTCTGTGGGGTTTCCAGCTTGCGCTCAACAGTGGTATACAAAGGTCTACCTCCCAAGTTTGCCTCATGTTTGTCTGGAGGATTCTTTGGAACTCATAAAATGCCCATTCCCAGAAATCATCGAAGATTACGGGGAAACAAACTGTACATTTAGAACCGAAATCCGACTCAAAGAACTCCCTAGTTTATTACCTCTGCAAAATAACTTCGAACACAATTTGTGTTCTGATACACTAACAGCTAGGTGTGGGCTACGTATTGCCCTACACTACAAGATTTCATGTACTTTGCATGTTCTAGTCATTCCCCGTCTCTCGAGCTCAGCGTCTCCAGAAGCCTTGGCGGTCGACTTGGTTTTCTTTTTCTTGTAGCGTTTACCGGTTACTGGGCGCGTATAATAATAATTATAATAATACAATATGATTATTATTATTATTATTATTATATTATTATTATTATTATTCTATTATTCTTATTATTAATTATTATATTATTATTATTAGTATTATTACTATTGATAAATAATATCTTCGGCTGAGCTATTGAAATTCAGCACTTCCACTGATAATCGGTATTATCGTCCCTAATTGATCACGTGAGTATACAATAAAAATATGCCTCACTTTTCTTAGCACATTCCAGGTGCCCAATCACATCGCGCACTGCAACATGTCTATATTGAACTGTCTTCTATACCTAGTGCAATCGTATACATTCCCTGACAGATTTGAAAATACAAAAGAGTAAAAAGATTGAGACCAAGTAAAACATCACCTAGATATGTCAAACACGGTCCAAGGTTAATTACCGTGGGGGTCGAAAGCGCAATGTGACCATTGACATGCTTTATGGATTACGCTCAGTAAGGCCGCATGGAACTTCCGTTAGAATGAATTTTTCTCCCCCCCCCCCTCGGCCCCCTCGGGGGAAAACCATAATAATATAATGATTTATGTTGGTGCAATTTTTCAGAGGGACAAACTGACAAAATCTAGGCTGGTCAGTGGGTGTGGATTCTTGCGATTTGGTTTTTAATATATTTTGATGTCAACTATTCCTGAATATTCCTGTTCTCAAAATCTATTCGTCCCGCAGCCTGACAATCCATGTCATGACTAGGCAATGTGCAGGCGGGTTAACCGCCGCTTATCTCCCGCGGAAATTACCTCTTTTGACCTCATTCAACGACAGCACCTTAAATCATGTCCTTCGCCCTCCGATCAAACTTTAAATTAAATGATGAATTCCTTCTTTGTTCAGGACCAAGTAAAGGACAATCGTATAACTCGTGCCACTTTGCCTCTTTGCGCCCTTTGGAAGGTACCTTCATGTTGTTTTAGACTATCCGCAATCGTCCCCCCCCTTAAAAAAAAGAAATCAGATAACAACAAATCAGGCATTCACTGAAAGAGGTATTGTGCTAACCCTGAATTCGTCGGTGGCGGAACACACCCTATCATAATACTCGGAACACTTAAATTGGAGCGAGAGTTTATTAATGTATGGCTTCCAGAATAGAAACACACACGGTACCAACGGCACGCATACACACACATCGCCTTGCCAATCATGAACGCTTCCATTGAGAAAGGCTTAGGAATACGCAGTCATGGCCTTTCGGGAGTTCCATGAGTGATAACATTTCAGTCATGCATATCGGTTCATATCTTGTGAGGATGTTAGATGAAAATATGCACCCCCGCTAAAAGAAGCCTCCCCCCTCGTGAATACATACGTCGAAGACCATTGGCGCATAGTGTGTATATGTATTATCTTCACGTATGCTATTGAAAGACCATGGAGATTCATCTTCGAGTACTTATTGGACAGTGTGAGACTGTTCGTTGGCCAATTCATAAATGAGTATTCCTGTCAACGTCCGTAATACCACGGGTCGTTAAATAATGCTCTCGATGCCATACTGCGGGACAACGATTGAGGTATTTAGGACACATAGTCCCACTCTTGATGTGCTAATGTGATGACGTATTCGAAAAGTCAGGTGTAATCATATGCAGTACGTAAACAGCTCTTGCTTCACCATCCTAATCTAGCAGACAATCCGGTGTGGATCTCATTTCTCCAGACAGGAAACCAAACGTAGAAATTTTCGTTTTGGGTAGGACATCATGTGAGCAGTGTCAATGATACGATATCATATGACCTGACACATTTTCTTGATTGAGCATAGCCTGCGAGTCTGGGGACCCCATCAATTATACCCACTTGTGAGTGATATGCCACGACTGCACTCACTCGCACGACCATCCTCCCTCGTTAGAACACAAACACTTGTGAGCAAAGGGGAGTAGGTTCAGCTCATATAACCAATCTTGTTTAGTCAGGGCACAGTCATTCGTCCCGTCTTACATTGTTCCATAAAGAGGAATGCCATGTTGGATCAACTTCAAAACTCCTACTTTGAACAGCGCTTATTAATAGGCAGAGTGCAGTGTAGTGAGATGCATATGGCAACTAGTCTATTGAGTGTCCGCGAATGATTATTATGGGCGTAGTATATTGTACTCGAGGAGACTGAGTTGCATGGTCCGAGACAATTACTGATTCAGACGAAAGTGTCGTCCCTAACTTTTACATCATGACTCCCGCTTGTCTCGCAGTGGACCTCGGCTTTCTGGACTTAGCAGATTTACTTTGTAACAGGTGTACTTCGCGGCTGTTGTAAGCAGTCAGTTGGAAGGAACGGAACTTCCGCGCCGTTATTACCAGAAAGTGTCGAATCGTGGAGTATAATGCCTTTCGAATGAGAAGGTAAAATGGAGGTCCCGGAGCCAGGTTGGGAGTGGCTACACCCTGCTTCGATGAGGACTATAATCATTGTATATTCATACTGAGTTTGCCCCAAAGCTCGTTTACAGTGATTCTTATGACGGTTAGATGCAGGCGGTTGTACCGGGTAGTGCTGTTCAGTGTATATGACAACTGTTGAGTGTATACACAAACCGATTGAACTTCTGGCATGCATATTATAATGGTCTCTGGCAGTGACGGAAACTAAGGTATCGTTTTTTTCAATGTTTTTTCGAAGGATTCCAAATATCAATACACACAGAAAATACACACGAATGGCAAAAGTAGGTGTTCTGTGAAAGGTTGTGAAAGTATATTATGGTCAATCGAACATCCCGAATTATGACTTCGAACAATGTTTCAAATTTCCCAGGCCGTTACGTCGCTGACATCCGATTCTAGAACCTTGCTAGAAGCGGACGCTTTGCAGTACGTAACTGATGCCTATGCATCCATATGCATTTCCGTACAATCAGCGCATCACAAGTTCCGATAACTTGAGCAACATATGCTACGATAAAAGTCACGGTTCACAAGCGAGTCTGATATCCCTTATTCGGCCATTTTGGTGTAAGTACTCACTCGTCATCGGCCATTTGAATTGATATATTCCCCCTGCTTAGGTCGCCGAAACTATGCTATTATCGTGTTGCTAAAGTAACGTTCGATTAATAAGTAGTGTCCGCTTTTTAACCCAGGTGTCTGGGACACCCCAGGTATACATACTCATCGAGTATACTCTATTTGCATTCATCTATGGTCATTTCCAACAGTTCCGTTGGATCTACTGAAGTCAATTTAATGTTACTAGTAGATAAGTCATAGAAACTTATAAAGTCCTTTTTGATGCCATGACTATTGGAGGCGGGGATCTAACACTCTAGTTGTGAGAATCTCCGGGTGATGCCAGGTCCTTGAAAGCCGTTGAATTGTCCTATTCGCATAATTTAGGCCATTCTCAAGTTGGGTCCTCTCTTGTTTTTAATGTGCAAACCTGGTCGGCTTGTGTGCCTTTACAAATGAGGTCAATTTGAGATATGCCGAGTTGCCATATCTAGACCTATGCTTACGCCAACTGGATGATCTCATAGATACCTCCTTGTGTATTCATAGTTGATGTATTAGTTTGTTGTCATGGCGAATGGGAGAGAAAAAACGAGATAACTAGAGTTCGCAGTTGTGTTTTTGCCGCGCATGTACACATTGCAAATCGATTCGTGCAAAGGCATGGTGTTGTATCACTACGTTTTAAATGAACACTAAAAGGAAAAACTAGCTAGAGAAAGGTGTGGTCAAAATTAAGAATGTTATAAGTGCAACAGGGGCGGGCAGGGCACGTCAAGCTTTATATAAATAACGGAGGGAGTTTCCGTTGTGTGCGTTGATTACGCCATGTGACTATATAGGCGGACCGCTGCTATCATTTGGCACTGGCGTCGCAGAGAAAAAAAACTCGCCCGAAACCACTTCAGATGCTCTGAAATAGCACAGTTCAATTCTCCTATTTTATCTCAGTTTATTCTCTGAATAAATATACGGCTATTAAGCATACATTTAACTTGCCAATTAGAAGGAGAGTGATGTCCCCTGGAGCCTTGGAATCTTACTCTTCCTACGAACTGCTTCCAATAATTCACATTGGGTGGAGGAAAAATCCGTGCACTGCTAAACTCGAGTGTCTAATCTGACGCGGCAATTTCCTGTTGTCCAAGATTTCCCTCACCATCATGAAGTCATGCTTCGAGTTGCATGCAGGCACTTGCGGAATTGAGGTGGTTCCAGGTGGACAGCTGCCAGCGGCGAGCTAAAATTGGTCACCACAAAGTGTCTGTCGCCCTGCCATGTGACAGCAGGCACGTCGTTCTGTATTGGCTTTACATGAACATTTACTGCCATCGGGGCAATCTAATAATTTGTTTCCCGTCCTTGTCTGAAATAAATTTCCACATATTTGTTAAAGCTAAAGAGCTAATTAACTGGGGCACGGAGTGATATAATATTAGTCCCACCAATAACTCAGGAACCCGCCTTCCCGGTCCATTCTTCGAGGCCAGGGGGGGGCAAAGTCCATGGAAGCCAAGTCGAGGTTGTGTACTTCACAAACCATCTTGAGGCCAGTTTCTTCTGACGCCAATTCCTAAATTAGAACCAGTGTTGCTAAACGTTGCGGATACGAATTGTCATGAGCAGAATTTACAAGTGATTTACAGGAAAGAGTAAAATGCAGTATTCGCGAAGTTGAACGTCTCTCTAGTGTGTATTCAGCTTGACATCGGGTACGATATTGAGAGGAGTGCACTAGCAACCTAACATTTACTGATTGACATATGTTACAGAATTGTCCAATATTGCTTCTCAAAATTATACATCGCTGTTTAGCCCATGGAAAATATTCCAGGGTATATCGAAGATTTTCTGACTGCGGGCAAATCCCATACACAGTACTGTTTACCTTGAAATGATTAACGAACGCCAGATGTTCTTAAGGATGAAGGGCAACGTCCTTGTATCGATCTTGTTTTCGGAAATGTGAGTAACATATGTTCCTATAGCGATTAAGCTGTGGTCTGTGGGGAGAACTTTTGAAATGCATCTGTACTGCTGTGAACGACAATTGGAGCGTGCACCGACCCTAATATTCACCAATGCAAAAAGGGACAAAAGAGGGGGAATTGATGAGAGAGAGGTCTTATTTCCTGCAACTCACAGGTGTTTCTTGTTTCCACGGCGTGATGGATTGACCGTTGATCAAGTATGGTCTAAAGTGCAATTTCAGTATGGAATATACCAAAGGTAGGACAAAATGTAATCGGAGTGCGTGGTAATCTGCCTAATCAAACAAGTGAGAAGAACCTCGAGCGCATCACAATGGCCAAGAAGACTGGACATCAGATTATTTGAACTTAACGTTCATAAATGATAGTACCAAAGTGAATTCATTATCTCAAGTCCATTATTAACAGCCTAGTATTCTTAACTAACGAGATTGCAATGCTGGTACGGTGGATCTTCGCCGTTTTTTTTTTTTTCGAACCAGGAGTTGGGCGTGTAGCTCAATATGGTTCATTTTGACAGCATGTTGACATTACAAGTAATAAATCTCTACAGTTCTATCAACTCATGTTGTCATGTTATGTATTCGTAATGGTGATGCCAGCTACGCGTTGTCGAAGTGTTGTGCGAGAACGGCCATCTACAAAAGGGGGACTGCCCCTCGCCCACATTACCCGGTCTGGACAAGGCAGTTATAATCATGTTATTTCGAAGGCTCTTTAGAATAACACAATTTCCTTAATGAAAGATACCTATAACCAAATATAATACTGCGGTGTTTACCATAACGATTATCCTCTCATGTATTAAGGATTCATTCCACCACAGGCATACCACATGCATCGGTATTCACTTGAAAGAGTATTAAGCTATACGGCAATGTTCCAACAAACGGAATTCGGCATGGACATGAACAACTATTGCCAAAAAAAACAATTTTGATAGTTTCAGTCTGATAACGTGATTAGTGAACAGGTACAGTTTATACTTATTGTAGCATACTCATAAATGGACACAGGACGCCGACGGTTATATATACACATTTATATTTTCTTATAATCGCATTATTCGTTCACCCACCGTTGCAGCCTAACAAGTGACTGTGCCACTTTAAAAAAAAATATGACACTAATTTGAACTTTGCATTGCATAAAGGGTATGGATTGACCTCACCCTCCTCCGAAATTGCTTGTATTGCAAATAGCAACTCCGGTATGTTTATGTATTCGAAGTAACAAACTGTCAGTAGAGTACTCAATGGATGACCAAACGCATTACAATAGGCCTGCCATTATGAAACATCAAACATGATAAATTGCTATTTCGAAATGCTATTTCCTTGTACGGATTAAGTAGCATTACTAAGTTTAGCCTGAAAATGAGTGAGGTTAGTTGCAGAATTTCAGCATAATTCACGCGAGAAGAAAAAAGTGAAAAGTACTCAGAAAGTTAGCCTGCGATAGGTTGAGATAGCAATACAATGTCGGTTGAGATAGCAATAGAGAAATCGCCGAAATTAAAAAACCAGGCATTGAGTGGGCAGCATTGTTACGTGTCCAATGCGGCGATGAATCCCTTTGCTGCCGCATCACCGCATATGGAATATCTTCCTCATAACGCACAGAATTTAACATCCACATAACGTCTTGCATAGGCTGCTGAATTTATCACCAAGCGTATAATCCTTTTTTCTAGTCCAAACCCTTCCTTCTCAAATTTGTGATATTCACATCCAACGTAGTCTACGCAGATAGGTGCAGACCTGTATGGCGCTTAAACGAGTGAGTGGGATTCATTCGAGCAGAAACTTGGCGCAAACGTCGTCCAACTAATATGAGAGGAGCAATGAGTAGGATTATTAAGAAAGAATGGCCTCTCCGCGTCTTCATACATTATCCTGCTTCCGATTAATACTTTTTCGAAAACCTGCTTATTTGACATCCATACTCGCACCTCTCGCCTCTGCACCTACGGAAGAGGAATGGTTTCTTTGTAGGGATTGAACCGAAGAACGGAAACAGTAGCTGTTAACCGCCAGCCCCCCCCCCAAAAAACTTGATTTCGCTGAACGTATTTTTTATATCGTGCACATAATACGTGACCATAGATTTTCCCCTCGGCGATGAATAGAGAGATGGTACGATATAGATTTCAGCGAGACGACATCACTTCATCACTCATAACCATTCACAATTCAAAATTCTTAATATCCTAGCGAAAATTCGAATAACACGATATCTTTGCCTCACCTTTTTCGCGCGTTCAATTATGTGTGAAATCGGATTATCCGCACATTCATTATTTTATTATCATAGAAACAAAGTAAGCTGTTCAATTTTCCCCCGTTGGATGAACAATGTAACCTAACCGCCTCTAACGACTGCATATCTGGTATGCTAGACGCAACATGATCGATTTGAATCAGTAACCTAGACTATTACAATATTTGATAGTCATTTCAAGGTGAAGAATATATCCGGTTTGTTATGATCGAACTTAGTTCGACGATAGTACAAACGACATCAGACGAGGAGCCACTCGCCTCTCCGGATACACAAAAATGATCGTATACACTGCTCCAAAACCTGGGAGGCTCGTACTCCTTGAGTGTCTAGTTTAATTCTGACACCTAATCCTGAATAGAATAAGTCTGCAACCAATGTAGTAATGGTTCTGCAATTGATTCAATACGCAAAAAAACATGCAATCGTGTTTAATCAGTAGGGTACATACCCTGTTCCTTGGTACTCAAGCGAGTTTGACAGGGAACCGAATGCTTTTGCTAAAATGATAGTTCTTCATTACCCAGGGTCGCTGTCAATTAGCTTGTTTTATTCATACTAAAAATCAGTAGATTGGCTTCTGTGTCAATTTTCCGAAATCAGTAGCTATACAAACGGTACCGCGTATATAGGAACTATGGCTGACAGTTTGCCTGTTGAATATGTTTGGGCCTTCGTGGAAGCAGTGTCTGAACGTTGCGCCAGAATCCTGTTGTTTATGTCGATACAAGATAATATTAGGTCAATAGAAGCAGAAGGAAACATGCAATGACTGGTGAACTCGATCAACCCCATACTTGACACATGGGCTGTTTTCATGGAAATCATCACCGGAGACCTTGCAAACTTGATGAACCGGACAAGAGAAAGAATGTGTAATTTGTTAACGAGTTGTGTTGTAGAAGCCTCTTGTCGATTTCTTTGACATTGTTGAAATAACTGACGAATTCAAATATAGTTTCGAGACATTTTCCTGTCGCGTAGTCGCTCAGTCAACCGTCTATAGATGAAGGTGCTGTCCAAGGTTATGTCCGAGTTCATAGTTTTATTAAAACTACGCACAGTCGACATAGTAGACCCGCCTTATCTCTTCGAAAAGGAGGCGGTGTGTCAAAATCCTGTATGGACTGCTATTTAACGTTTCTCCGAAGGACATGAAAATGTAGCGTGAACATTGGTTTCAGATGACATGTTGGGCGAGCATTCATCTGCTCTATCACTGCGCCGCTGAGAAAAGGTCCCTGAAAACATAGCCAATAACCAATACATAGATGGAGCTGACAGACTGATGATTTTTCATGGTATACTTGTCGAGCAGAGGATCGAACCGGGATTCGAACCCGGTCTGCCCGGTGGAAGGCCGACGCTCTAGCTACCAATTGTGTCCAACCCACTCGGTAAGAATGCAAAATATGATAAATGCAAAATATGTGCAGAATGTACGCAAAATACGTCCAGACTTGCTGAACAGAGAAGCATTAGAGTAGCGTGTCAAGAAACTATACTCAAATATCGTAGTAGTAGTAATTAACTTGCTTATCAGTGATGGTTTATGGAGCTTCCTCGTCTTTCACGTTTGGAGCTATGCTCCATATTGTACATTAGTTATTAATGACATGAGCGGTCTTATACCCTGAGGGAAACATGTGAATGTATAAATAGCGACAAGTAAACTTCCACTTGCAGTGAGAAGCACGTTCGCGATCTGTGAGGGTGAACAAACACCAACACGACGAAGACATTTATTTCTAAAAATAAGGACACTGTCGACACCAATTGAGAAATTTATCTGAATTATGGGATTGGTGTCAGACGCAGTGACTGATCATTAGTTTAACGGTTCAATCGTGATATGCTTCAAGTAGGTAAAGTGCCAGACATTGCAACAACAACAGGGCCACGGGGAATTACCACGGACATTTTTTCTTCCGATGAACCAGGTAACGAACGAAGATCTGTATAATTTGATCATGAACAGCTGCAGTCCAATACTTTGCTCCGACACATACGAAGTGTGATCTTGATAAAATCAAACCTGACGTTTTGTTTTTTACAGCTCAGGCGTTCGAAACACCACACCACTCACGCACACACGCACACACGCACACACGCATATATTAACAAAATCACGTCGAACTGTAAATCTTACATTAGCACTACTAATTTGTTTCGAATGGACAGGGTCCACACT